>PVKS010008912.1:0-60793 GCA_004027875.1 Aplodontia rufa | reverse complement strand
TGGGGTTTGAACTCTTGTACTTGCGCATGTCAGGCAAGCACCATAACTACCGAGCCACCGCTCCAGCCCAGAACTGCAATTCTTTTTTTTTTTTTTTTAAATTAGATGAATATGGAGTTACAATTGAGGGGGAGACATTATCAAACAATCAAGAACAAATGTATATATACTTAGTTATCCAGGACTAATGCCATGTCATGGATGCCCAGCTTGGGTTCCCCATGTTGCTGTTTCCCCCAGAAGAACTCCTGAGTTAAATGGATATCTTGTGAAGGACAGAGATCTCCTTCTGAGATGATTCCCCTACATTCCCACCCTCCAGTCTCCTAGATTTTCTTCCTAAGCCCTCCTCCCACCCTGTCCCCCACCCTATGCCTCCAGGTATCCTAGGGAGTCATCCCCCTGTTGTGTTGAGAATCATACAATTTGAAGTTATTATTAGCTTAGCCATCTAACATACTGCTTCCCCATGTATTCTAGCTTCCACAGATGAGAGAAACCATTCAGCCCTTGAGTCTCTGAGATTGGGATACTTCACTTAGCATAATTCTTTCCATCTCCATCCATTGGATATCAAAAACCATAATATCGCCATAATATTGTCTTCTCTAATGGCCGAGTAGTATTCCATTGTATATATGTACCAAAGTTTTTGTATTCACTCGTCGAGTGAGGGGCATCTGGGTTGGTTCCATAGTAAGTTGAGCTGCTATAAACATTGAGGAAGCCACATCACTATAATATGCTGATTCTAGCTCTTTGGGAAAATACCCAGGAGTGGGATAGCTGGGTCATAAGGTGGTTCCATCCTTAATTTTTTGAGGATTCTCCACACTGCTTTCCATAGTGGCTGAACCAGTTTGCAGTTCCACCAGCAGTGTATCAACACCGCAATTCTTAAAGTGGAAGTTATGCCCGTGAACCCAGGTCTCAAGATATCTAAACTGAGTGGAGGAGGACCTGGTAAAGAGTTGGTGTTCAAAAACTTGTTGAATACACAAATGAACAAACTCTATAATCCAGAAGCAAGCTGTATAACGTGCTCACTTGCTTTTCTTCATCTATATTCCTTAACGTACTTCCACAAAATGCAAGTGAAGGTGAAGTTCTCTTTCTTCCAAGTAAGTCAAACTTGGACCATTTGCAAGAGTTTGTTCAGCGGTGAGGTTCTCTCCCTCCACACTCTTACCTCTGGCGTGAGAGAGAGTGGATATTAGCAAGATAGCATTTGCTTTGCTAGAGGTTGTTTCCTGGGAGAGTGGATATCAGAACCACTGGGGACTTGAGGTGATAGTTAAAATTAGCCAGGAGGAGCTGGAAGGAGGCCAATGTCACCTTGAAAGGTAATAAGAAGGAGCAATAAAGAAATATCAACATCCTTTGGCATCCATAGGGATTAGTTCTAGGACCTCCACAGATACCCAAATCCAAGGATGCTCGTGTTCTTTATATAAGATGGCTTAGGAGTTGCATGTAACCCATGCACATTTCCTGTATATCTTTTTTTTTAAAAGAGAGAGAGAGAGACAGTGAGAAAAAGAGAGAGAGAGGAGAGAGAATCAGTTTATCAATTTTATTTAGTTTCTCATTTGACTTTTGTTGTTCCAACACTTTGTTGTGTGCGTGGTGCTGGGGTTTGAACTCATGTCCTCGCGCATGCCAGGCAAGCACCGTAACTACTGAGCCACCGCTCCAGCCCTCTCCTGTATCTCTTAAAATCATCTCTAGGTTACGTATAATACCTAATCCAATGTAAATGCTATTTAAATCGTTATGTTATATCGTTTAGGAATAGGATCAGTAAAAATATGTCTACTACAGATGCAGTGATTTGGGAATGTTTTTGGTCCATGGCTGGTTGACTCTCTGAATGCAGAATCTTCAAATAGGGAGGAACAATTGTATTTATCCATTTTCTGTACTCCCAGGGTGTTCTTGATCAGCTGCTAGTAGTGCAGGGTCCCTTTTCAGGGGTAGACTGAGCTTGTATACCCTCTCTGTTAGCAGTCATTCATGATTTTAGAAATGATCCCACTAGGTTTTGTTAATGGTGATCACATTTGCAACAGTAATATTGATAATGGCAACTGCCATTCATTTATTACCTGTTCTGTGAAATACAAAAGTGTTGGAACCAATGCCTCAGTTCTCTTCTCCAGGAGATTTCCAACTCTTTTTTTTCTTCTACAGCTGGGGATGAAATCCAGGGCTTCACACATGCTAGGCAAGTGCTCTGCCATTGGGCTACACCCAAGCCTAGATTTCCAACTCTTCTAACCTACGTGTCCCTTAATTGTTGCTCCCACAATCCAACGCTTAGGAAAAATTTAAAAAACGAAGTTAGACTGATAAATATTATTTATAAAGTGCTTTTTGGACTTACCAAAACTGTCACAGCTAATCAGAACTTCTTACTTGCATGAGAGTAATGTCACTAACCAACTGACTTCACTCAGTTCTAGCCAAATGCAAGGTGACTTGATGTCTCTCTATTGGCCTTTGTAGCTTTGTGATGGAAAACTTGGATGGAAGTTTGTTTGGGGGCGGGATCCTACAAATAACTTGGGGGTGGCCATTATTCTTGTGCATGACTTTAGTTTGGGACAGTTTCTCTAGACTGAGGTTTTCATGTGTTTTTGTCTTCATTTTGGACCAATGTAAATAAAGCTACTATGAATATTCATGTGCCAAAAATGAATTAAAAATGGATGAAAATTTGACATTTAGCTTAAGGACAGGTGAATTTACCTTCTGACATAGCAATTCCATTTCCAGGGTGAATGCACAAGATTACGTATTGTAGCACTATTTGTATCAGCAAAAGACTGGAGATAATCCTAAGATTATGCTCAGGGGTGCCAATGAGTATGGTACATCCTTATTAGAGTGCTAGGTAGGTGTAAAAAGGACTGAAAGAGAAGAATATCTCTATATTATACTGGCGTGCGATTATAGAATCTATCGTTAGATTTAAAGCAACAAGGTATAGAAAAGTGTGTAGTGAAAAAATACCAACAGGGGGCTGGAGTGGTGGCTCAGTGGTAAAGTGTTTGCTTGGCATGCACGAGGACCTGGGTTTGAACCCCAGCACTGTGTACACAATTGTCAGAAAAAAAAAAAACAAATGAAAAATAAATAAAGTTGATCCGCTCTCTCTGTCTTAAAAAAAGACAGAAGTAATAAAAATGTATATATACATATGTGTATATATATGGATTCTATATAATGGCTCATCTGTATGCATATAGATGGGTTTATATATGAAAATACATTCTTTTTTTAAGAGAGAAGGACAGTGAGAAAGAGAGACAGAGAGAATCAATTTTTATTGAGTTTTTCACATGGCTTTCGTTGCTCTGACACTTAGTTGAGTACGTGGGTGCTGGGGTTTGAACCCGTGAACTTGTGCATGCCCGGCAAGCGCCTTAACCTCTGAGCCACCGCTCCAGCTCCATGAATATACATTCTTATGAATACAAATCTGTGTGTTAACAAATGGGTGAATAACAAAATCTAAATAAAAATTTAAGGTTACCTGCAGGGAAAGGAAGTAAGGAGAATAGAGAGCTTTAAGGTTAAGACAAGACTTCTTAATGCACTTTCTTTTGCAAATTTGACTTTGAAACCATGCAAGTGTTTTTTAAGCCTTTATAAAGCAAAATTAAATCACCAAGAATAAATAAATGCAATCTTTAATAAAAAAAATAGAAGCAAAGGAGGGGCTGGAGCGGTGGCTCAGCGGTTTTGGAGCTTGCCTGGCAAGCACGAGGACCCGGGTTCAAACCCCAGCACCACATACGCAACTAAGTGTTGGAGCAACTAAGGCCATGTGAAAAACTAAATAAAGTTGTTTCTCTCTTTCTCTGTCTCTCTCACTGTCCCTCTCTCTTTAAAAAAAAAAAAAGCATAGGAAACATCTATCTATGTACCCTAGACATTTAAAAAAAAAACCCATAATGGTAGGAATCAAGATTTTTCAGTGTTACAGAAAAATAATTAAAATCAAAATCAAATATCGTAAGTAAAGCTCATGTAATCCCAAATTCGAATGACTCAGAATGTATATTCACTTAAAAAAAAAGAGTATTTCTTAGTTTTCTGGAAAGGCTTAGAAACAGCGACAGATTCAGGAACACCTATTAGGTGTTCAAATGGATGTGTCAAGTAAAGAGCTGGTCATGCACGTCTGGGTGTCGGCCAGGGTGATTAGCTGAAGTGATAAACTTGGGGTTTCTCAGCATGTGGGGAGTCCATGAGAGAGACTGGATGATGTCACCAAAGGAGTGAGCAAAGAAGAGGTGAGAGGGCCAAGGGCTGACTCCTGGCAGGCTCCCCTTGGATGATGCTGAGGGTATGGTTTGTCCCCCAAGGTTCATGTGCTGGAAACCTGGTCTCCAGTGTAGCATCGAAGAAGCAGTGGGACCTTTAAAAGGTGGGGCCTGATGGAAGATGATCAGACCCTGGGACTCCACCCTCATGGATGGAGGGAGTAGCTCGGGTCTGGTGGTGATTATTTCTCATGAGAGCAGGTTGGCTGCTACAAGAACGAAACTGGCAGCTCTCTTGAATCTCTTCTGCTTCCTGGCTCACCCTGTAAGCCCCCACTGTGTATTCAGCCCCACCGTGTGATGCCACCCACCATGAGCTCCTCCTCACTAGAGCTGAGCAGGTGCTGGGGTCATGACCTTGAACCCCCCAGAACTGTGAACTAAATAACCATGTTTTCTGTACAGTTGATCTGGCCTCAGGCATTTTGTTATGGCAACACAAAACAGATGAAGATAGCCATAAAGAAAAATGAAGATATGGCATTTTTGCTGGTCCATGGATGAAAATGGAGACCATCATGCTGAATGAAATGTCAGACCCAGAAAGTCAAGGGTCAAATGTTTTCTCTCATATGAGGAAGCTAGACCAAAATGAGGAGGAGAAAGGAGGTGAGACTGGATATCATAAAGATATAGGGGAGATCAGCAGAGCAGAAGAAGGAGCTGGAAAGGGAAAGAGGAGGGAAGGGAAAGGGGAAGAAAGCAGAATGCATTTAACGTGGTCATGCTATGTGCGTATATAAATATGCCACAGAGACCTTTATATACCTATGTATATGAAGCAGTGTTATGGTTTGGATAAAAGGTGTCCCCCAAAGCTAATGTGAAGGCTGAGGTGAAATGAGTGGGTTATAAGCGCTTTAACCCAATCAGTGAGTTAATCCTGGCAGCTGAAGGCAGGTAGGGTGTGGCTGGAGGAGGTGGGTCATTGAGGGGCGTGCCTTTGGGAGTCCCTGGAGCCACTCCTGCTGCCATGATGTTCAGCCTCACCTGGAGCCCTCAGGAATGGAGCCAGCCATCTATGGTTTAAGACCTCTGAAACCATGAATCCTCAAATAAACTTTTCCTCCTAAAATTGTTGTCAGGTTTTTTTACTCACAGCAAGGAAAAAACAGACTAAAACGAACACCATGTTAAAATAAATACATAAGTAAAAAAAAATACCAGATACAGATGATGTCTTCATAGTCTCTCACCCTCCCTGCTTTGATTCTCTTATCCACCTTCCATCTCCATCCCCCAACAGGCATCTTCTCTCAGCACCTTGGGACCTTTTAGAAGGATAATTCCTATTATTGAATTCCACAAGTCGCTGCAGTGGCTTCCTAGTGCCCTAAGGCTGGATTCCAAACTCCTCACCTGGAGGACCTGGCTGCTCCCTCTCCTCCAACCTTCTTTCCTCTCCCTTGCTTTCTGTAGCCCAGTCCCTCGACTGTCTAGTTTTAATTGCTCCTCAAATATATTGATCGTTCCCATTTCAGGGCACTGAAGTAGCTTTCCAACAACCTGGAGGGGAAGCCTCATCTTTGAAGACCTGGTTCCCATTCATTCAAGTTTCATTACAGTTCCTTCTGGAAACCCTCTCTCAAGCATCTGCCAATGAGCCCCTCGAACACATCACTCAATAGCACATTTATCCCCCTAGCACTTAAATCAGACAATTTCTTGTTTATTTGTTTATTGTCTGTCTCCCGTGTCAGAATCTAAGCTCCAAGACATTCCTTCATTACTATTATATTCCCAGTGCCTTGAACAGTGGCCACCACCTGTAGGCAGTCAGTAAATATTTGTTGACTAAATGAATGAGTGACTTGGATTTGGCATCTTTTCTTGGTTTCTGTGTTAGTTAGCTTTTCATTATTATAACAAAATATTGGAGGCAGGCTAACTTTATGAAGAAAAGAGGCTTATTTAGTTCACAGTTTTGGAGAATGCTATGCTTTAGGAATTAGTTGTCCTCCAAAAGCTTATGTGTGGGACAACGTAAGAGTGATTGGGTTATGAGAATTTGAACCCAATCAGTGTGTAAATCCCCTGGTGGGCTGGTAGGCTGTGGCTGGAGGAGGGGAGTCATTGGGGGCGTGCCTTTGGAGTATATATTTGGTGAGCTGAGCTTAGTCTGTCTCTCCGCTTCCTGGTGTGACGTCCTGAGCCACTGTCCCCCACCACACTCTTCCTCTATGGGGTTCTGCCCCATCTCAGGCCCTGAGGAATGGAGTTGGCTATCCATGGACTCAGACTTCTGAAACTGTGAGCCCCCAAATAACTTTTTTTCTCCTTAAAATCGTTCTTGTCAGGTCTTTCAGTCACAGCAATGAAAAAGCTGCCTAAAACAGAGGCCGAAGGTCTCACCTGTGTGCTGCGGCTGTAACGAAAGCCTCTGTGGCCGCACTGCCGTGTGCTGGGTTACAACAGAGACAGTCTCAGGTGCAAGGTGACAGTCACATGTTGAAACAGAAAGTCAGAGAGAGATTGAAGGGTCGGGGTCAGGCATCTATAGCACCTCACTCTTGAGAGAACTCTCTCTAGGTGGTCAGCGTTCCCCTCTGGGTGCAAACCCACTACCCAGCGACCCAAGGACGTCCCACGAAGCCCTCCCTCTTCGTGTTCCTCTGTTTCCCATGTCACTATGCTGGGACCATGCTTCCAACACGATAACCTTTACGAGACCAAACCGTAGCAGCTTCCGAGTCCAGGGAGAGAGCTCTGAGCTGCCCATTCTTCTTTGACCAGGCTTGGCTTTGCTTCTTGCCTGCTTTTGATATCGTCACCCGTGTCCCCACAGTAACGGTGGGGAAGATATTAGAAAGAATACCTTATTCAAAAGCCTGTGAATCAGAGGTTGTCCAAAGAAGTTACTCTAATCTAAATGCCCCAGAGCTAATGGAATGTACCCGGTGACTCCCAGAAGGAGATGTGGCCCATCCCCCAGGTGGCCCCACCCTGGGAGGTCGGCGGAGGGGACAGGGCCAGGCCAGAGACAGCATCTGCTGCCCTGCAGTCATGGGGCAAGCTGTGGAGCAGTTCTTCATTCTTGTAGGGCTGCTGGTGTGCCTGGCCGGCCTGGTAAAATGCGTGAGATTCTTCAGATGTGTTCTCCTGAGCTTCTGGGATGTCCTGCCAAGGTCTTTCTTGCCGTCGATGGGACAGTGGGCAGGTAAAGGAGCTGTCCCTCTCTTGTTTATTTTGTTGTCTCAAAAGATACAGTGCATCTTTTCTCTTTGAAAGCAAATATATGTGTGTACTCCTTTGGGAACTGTCTGAAAAGCAAGGTGTGGTACAATGCACCTCAACTCCCGCCCACGAGCCTGTCCACTCAACCAGCTGGGTTTTCTTCTTTTTGGTCTTTCCTTCTCTTCTTCCTGCCTTCCTTCCTTCTGGAGAAACTTGCCATGCAGGGGTCGGGGGTGGGGAGGCCCAGTGGAATCTGCGGCCCCCCTTTTGCTTATAGCCTAGGGTAGATATAGAGGGAATGAGGGGGGAGGGAGCCAAGGTTCAAGTTTTCTGGTTAAAATAGGATTTTTGGTAGAGTTGTGATTTTTCTGATAAGAGCCTGGCGTCAATAGATTCAGATAAGGGCCGGAGTCGGTAGGTTTCAAAACAGTGAGTAGGGGCTTTGCTGTCTGGCTCACATGAGTGATTTCTGGTAATTTTCCATATCCATCACTCCAGACTCTAAAGGGTCAATGGTATCAAGTTTTTATCCAGTTAGTATTAATTCTGCTTAGAAATAAGATTCCCCGGTTGTAATTGAAACAGCCAGAAAGGTGACAGGAGGTGACTTGCTTTAGCTGGAGGCACGGAATGGTAGGGATATTTTAACAGGAGTGTGGTGGATGGTCACAGTGGGCTTGGAGATATCTCCACACTGTGGTTGACATCTCAGGAGCAGAACCAACAGTGTGTTAGAGGGGAAGGAAATGGCATAAGAGGATAGAGGAGTGTGGGGGGCTAAGGTGGGTGTTAAAATGAATGGAGGCATTGAATGTGGTTAAGGTGCCCCTGCCAAAAATAGGAGTGGGTCATCTATGCATGAGTGGGGCCCTTTCAGTCAACCCCAAACAAAAAGTTTTAGGCTAGGGTTTTAACCTGTGGTGGTGGGATCCCATCCTCCAAGGTCCCCATTTCTATCTGCCTACGGATGTTCTATCTCCTGGCTCAATTCCCCTCTGAAGAGGTCTTTGACTGCTGCTAGGGTAAAAGGGCGATGACAGTTATGGCTTCTTCATGCTGGTGGTGGGCGTTGGCTGTGGCAGTCAGGGACTCTCTATAGAGAGTCTATCTAGTGGCCCTCAGTAGAAGTTGGGAGGCAGCTGCATGGAGGCTTATATTTCCATGACCACCTGGTGCTTAATGGACTCTAGGCATCTTGTGCATCAGGGCAGTCCAGAGGTCCATGGTGGTGGCAGTTGGCAGGTGACTGGACATGCTGCACATGTGGAGAGATCTTGCTATACCAATGAATAATACAACAAAGCATTATTTTCTGCAAGCAATTAATACAAAACAATCAGTGTTATCAGCCACCCTTTGAAGACCAAGAAGATAGTGACTTATTAGGGTTTAGCATGTGGTTTGACGTGTCATTTACTTGTGAGTGGAGGCCATCAGAGCTTTAGAAGCTCTAGTAGTGTTGGTAGAAACATATTTAAGTTTTATAATGGCACAAGTGTCCCCTTGAGTTGGAGAATGACATCTGATTTCTAGAATATAGCTTTCCTTGGCATTACCTCTGTGTTAGCAGAAGATCCTTCAGTTGTGTCAGGACTTTCTTGGTAGAGTCAGGGCTCTTATGTGCCACGTTACATCTTTTAGATTGATCTCAGGAATAAATATTAGAACTAAACAATCATACCAGTGAAGAACAGGTTGAGTTTTCCCATATAAGAGGTCAGGGATATTTGTGGATCTCAAACTGACTTAGAACTTGTGACTCTGGTAAATGTATTCGTAACCCTTTTTTTTATAATCTCCCAGTTTTATTTACTTGAGGGAGAAATGATACAGCATGCATTTTGAGTTACGTTAAATGAATCAGTGTCTTTCCTTTTAAATACCCATGTATGGCTGTGCTTTGGTTATAACTCTCCAGCCAGATGTTTAAGATCAAATTTAAGATCAAAATTGACTTTTTTGCTGATCTATTCCTAGGTCAGCTGAGATTCTTCAGGAAGCCACTCCTGGGGACATGTGAGAGCCTCTTGGCTCTGTTAGCCTTCCTCTACCAGTGGTGCCATCTGCCAGGATGGATCAGCGCCTTGCTGAACACATGTGACTTCCCTTGGAAGTGTTAGGGACATTTCCCTTTCTAATGACCAACCTCTTTGCAGAATTGCACTGGTTGGCTTAGAGAAGTCCCATTGTCCCCTGAGTTTTGGCTGATCAAACAGGGAAGGGTCAAAATACTGACTTTTTCCTTAACCTTTAACTTTCTTAACTTTAGTACCCTGGTTTTGTTATTTATACATCTAGCAAGCCAGTTTCATCAGTCTTAAAGTGAGAATACTATGCTATAATTTAATGTTTACAGTTTTATAGTTACCCCTTTTGTAGTACTTGAAGTTAGTATTATATCTTATCTGTCATGTAGGGGATGGCATGTCTTAACTCAGGTTTTTTTTTTTGTTAGAAGTAGTACTTCTGCAAAACATTAACAAGCAACAGGTGTAAAAATTTTTTTATTTTTATTTTTTAAGAGAGAAAGGGACAGTGATAGAGAGTGAAAGCGAGAATCAATTTTATTTAGTTTTTCTTGTGGCTTTCGTTGCTCTGACACTTCATTGTGTACGTGGTGCTGGGGTTTGAACCCACGTACTCGCACATGCCGAGCAAGCACTGTAACCACCGAGCCACTGCTCCAGCTCGAGAGAGTATTTCTTGAGATAAGCAAAAGATATTCAGATATTGCCTCTCTGCACTTTCAGAGAGGTTTATAGAGAGTCCTGCCTAGGTCCACTTCAACTTTTGGCTTACAACAAGATGATATCAGACTTTTCGGTCCTTACTACCTTGGCAATTCTAGGTCACTTTGGCCAATGCTAACAGACTCTAATTGGATTCTGGTTAGGGGGAGTTATCCTTATATCCCTGATTTTCAGGATCTGGTCTCAAAAGTCTTCTCCTTCAGGGTAACTTGGGTTCCTCCAGTTAACATTAGTTTAGACCTGCATTCCTCTGCAGATACCAGATAGTTTGCTGAGGAATGTGACGGGGCCTGTTCACTTAGATCAGACAGGCTCCCTGGCAGGTAAATTGCTTTTTTGGAAAAGAAATCATGTGTGGTCAACACACTGGGCCCACTTTATAGAATTATTCTCTTTTTCTAGTGTTCCCACCATTCATGTCTGTCTGTCCCCTAACATTGGAGGAGGTTACTTACTATAAGAGAGAAGGAGAAAGAGAAAGGAGTGACGCCATCACTGGTAGATTGATGGATAGGACTGTACAGTAGAAGTTCTTAGATCATGGTAAGAAGTTATCTCAGCCTGTTATCCTAGGAGCTGCTGAGGCCCTCCCTCTACCATCAGGTGAGAAGCCATGAAAGGAGATTAAAGTGGAGATGGGGTTTCCATGTGTGATCGATTGGCTTTCAGCCACTTTTAGAGATCCCACATTCACACAAGGGACTATCCATGATCAGAGAATTAGGGTTCTTCTAAGAGAGACCTCAGTTTCTTGATTGAACCCATTGACATGAAAGGAAACTGACGCGAGATCAGAGTGACATTCTCTCTGCTAATACAGAGAGCGATTGATAAATCTCACTCCAGCAAAACCTTTCCCCCAAGTCTTAAGTCTGGCAGCCACGTGGCTGACAGGGTCCAGTATTTTTGATAGTGAGAGTGTACAAAATGGAGTAGAGAACTCCTGAAAGAAAAGTGCTAGAGCAATTGTCCATTTCACTCACCCTTCCGAAGATGCTGGTTGAACCCCTGTAAGTATAACTCAGAGCGTGGCTGGGTAGGTTCTGTTTTGTAAATATGAGGAATGAAATCATGGACATGGATCAGACAGAGCAAAGTAACAGGATTTAGAGTAACAGAAAGGAAGCAGAACTCCCAAAGAGGGATGGGTCCCAAGAGAGGGATCCCTTGAGGGGATTGAAGAGAAGAATGTGAAAAACTGAGCAGTTTGGGCAGAGAGAAGGTCTGGAGTGAAGGTACCAGGCCTGGAGTGGAGGCCTGGATGTAGGGAACCTCAGACCATTTGTCATTGCGGTGGAGAGTTTTTAAAGATCTCTGTGAATTTGTAAGTCAAATGTGCCATTTTTAGGCCAATGACTGTTATTGTCCAGCTTATAAACCAGTCTTTTAGGCTTGACTGTGTCTTGGAGACCCAGGTTCTGGATATGTTGGGGATGGCACCCCAGAGTGGGGGTTTTATGGAAGCTTTGGTGGGATCTGGCCCATGCTGGACAAGACGGATTGAAGAGGGACCCCAAGGACTCTGGTGGAGTGAAAGCCAGGAATCCAGAAGGGTCAGAGGAAGTCACTCACCCAATAGGTTATGGCCAGTGGTGGATGTGATGTCCAGCAATGTGAATGGTTCTTCCTGGAGCTACCAGAGGGAGAGATGGTGGAGAGAGAGAGAAAGAGAGAGACTGGGCCAAGGTCAAAGAAAGGCCCAGAGGAGTCACCCTTGATGGGAACCTTGAAACACTGGTCCTGGTTCAGACCATTTGCCATTTTTGTTGTAAGAAGTTATTAAGATCTGTTAGTATTTTCGGATCAAAGTTCCCAAATTCTGAATTTAGGCAGCTGAGTTTGCCCTGATAATGGAGAGGTGTGACAGAGGTGACAGGAGAAAATGAAGTGTCCTCCATTTATTACTTGCCACCAGGCAGAGCTGGACCATCTGGGAGGAGTGGGTGTTCCCAACTCCGATCCCAAGGTGAGGATCCCTAGGGTCCAGAAATGAGGGAGTCTCTAGCAGGGCACCTCTACAAAAGACCCAGAGTCTTAGCTCTCTGGTGAGATGATCAGTATGACCGACCAGTGTTGCATGTGGAAACCAAGTGGAGAATAAGTCTGTGATCTGGAGGTCTGGCCAGACAGAAAGAATGGAGTGACAGAATGAGGTTTCCAGAGGACACCAATAAAGAGCTCAGAAAAGCTCTTGCTCCATTCGTGTAACAATAAGGCTGCTAAAATCTTGCCCTAGGAGGGGGTTGATTTCGGGTTGTGAACTGGCTACGGTTTATCTGTAGTTAACTTGGAGGGTGCTCTGATTTTGAATGAAGGGGAAGTAAAGAGGGATACACAAAGAGTAAGGCAGAAGTGAAGGGAGGAGGATGGGAGGGAGCATAAGAGCCCCATCTTCCCTGGTTTCGGCACCATTATGTAAGGGAAGAAATGAAATGCGAGAAAGAGAGAGAGGAGAGAGGTGCCTCAATAGAACACAGGCTTATTTGGGAGAAATTGGCAGAGGGGGTCCCAGTGGAGTCTGGGATCCACCTTCTGTGTATAGCCTGGGGTAGATATAGAGGGAATAAGGGTGGAGGTGGTCAAGGTTCGAATTTTCTGGTTAAAATGGGAGTTTTGGTAGGGCATGATTTTTCTGATAAGGGCCCAAGTCAATAGATTCTGATCAGGTCCTGAGTCAGTAGAGTTTGAAACCGTGAGTAGGGTGTTTGCTGTGTGGCTCACATGAGTGATTTCTGGTAATTTTCCATATCCATCACAAATAATTAGGGTCAAAGGCAGACATTTCCGCATCCACATCTCGAGATTTCTAAACCTTAGGGTGCATCCATTTTTGTTAAAGGATGTTTCAAACTTTTGAAGCCTAAATAATGCTAATTTGCTTTATTGAAAATAAGATTAGCTAAGACCCTTTATAAAGTAAGGGTATTGCAAAATCAAGGCAGCAAGATCTCTATGAAGCCATGTTTTCAAGACAGTTAGATGTGGCATCTGGGTCTGGTTTGCACTGATCAAGTGTCTCCCAGGGGGATTGGTCTATTGGAACTATCACGTGGAATTTCAGCCCCATGACTGGGGTTAAGGTGAGAACCAAGAGGTCATGGTTTTAGCATCTTCTTAAAGGAAATGCTAAGGTGTTTGTAGGGGCTTACATTTCAAAGTTTCACACACACAGACACACACACACACACACACACACACACTCCAAAGACTTTAAAAAAAAATGTAAACAGCTTTAGAAATATCACCAGGTTAAATAGGAAAGACTAACACCTTTTTAGGGCTCCTGAATAAGAACACAGAATACCCAGTTAAAATTGAATTTCAGATCAACGAAGACAGATTTTTTTTTAACTACAATGCAACCCAACTAAGTGCATGCAATACATTATTCTAAAACATTGTTTGCTGTTTACCTACAATTAAAATTAACTGAGCATTCTGTATCCTTATTTGCTAAACTTGGCAACCTTACAGACAGAGCAATGGAAGATTTTAAAAAGTACCACATGGAAAATTGTTTAGAATAAGGGGATGTGTAACGGGTGCTTTTTATGGTTGCTGTGTATGTGTGTGTGTTTGTGTGTGTGTGTGCGTGCCCATGCACACGTTCGCACTTCTTACTTCCTGGGGTAGTGTGCTGTCTCCAGCAGAGGTCTGAGTGTTCTGGATCCAAACACTCTGCTCATGTACCGCTCACTCATGAGGGGCACAGCTGCTCTGAGAACACACATCCAAAAGTTCAGATGGGCCAGAGAATCAGACTGAGGACTCAAAGTGTAACACCTAACCTGTTTTCATGATAGGACTGAAAGCCTTGACTGCTAGCAAGAGTACAATGTGGACTTCAGGGAGGACAAGTAGGGACAAGAAGGAAACCCTGTCATTAAAGACGGACTTTCTCAACTCCACAGATCAGAGTACCCTAAGCTCCATGCTTGGAGTCCAGATTACTTCACTGGTATCTCTTTCTGGGCTTGTGGTCCCAGAGTCACATAACCAGCCTGGGCTCAAATCCTTTTGTGGTCACTTTCAGCAGGGTGACCTTGACCAAGTGAAGCACTTTGCTTCCTCAGCTATAAATGGAGGATCCCACTGACTCCTGGGCTTCTTTGGAGCACACAATGGTGCTTGAAAGGCCTGAAACAGGACATGCAGAGAGCAATGGTGACCGGTCATCATTATGGCGGTCACTCCTTAACTCCAGTGGGTGATTCCGAAGTTCCCCACAGTGGCAGGGACAGCGAGATGTACGGTGACCTTGAGCAAGGGTCCTTTACCAAAGGGAGCACTGTAGGAAGTGATAAAATCAGAATGGTTTACTAAAATGAGGGTGCCGCTACCCCAGCCAGGCTCTTGCGCCTTGGCCTGCACCTGCTCATCGATCAGCTCAGGGATCTTTTGTTCCCACGTTTTTAAAAAATGCCCTTCAACTGCTGGGGCAAAGGGAGCTGCACGTATGTGTGGACCGAACTGCAGTGAATGAGGGTCATCGTCACTGCTAACACGTAGCCAATGTTGCAGACAAAAGGACTTACTGTAGTTTATGACTAGATCTATTCATTCTGCAAGTTGCTTCAAGCCCCTGCATCCCCTTGGCGCATGTCTGTATTTTCCTCTTTGCTGGGTCCCTTATCTTCAAAAGTCTTTGAAGGCTGCTGTTGTATGCGGTGGGAGTGGAAAGGGTAGAACCTTGGGCTTGTGGGTACAGTAACAATGAGGCACAGTGCTTGTCCGTGACAAGTTATGGCTGACACTGTTGAAATCTCTAGGTCTGGCTAAAATGTTTCCTGGCTGAGGTTTTCTGTTGCATTTCGGAACATATTTTCCACAGCCTCAGCAGTCTCTCAAACAACACAACAACAAAGAAACAAAGCAAACCTTAAAACAAAATAAAACAAAACAAAAACCCACCCTTCCTCTTGGATGTTTAGCGAGGGTTTAGCCAAGGGCTGGAGGATTTGGAGCGGAGTGGAGGAGCGCTGCTGTGAGCATCCTGGATACCAGGAGAGAGAAGGATAACGGTGAATTCTCTCTTCTGTTGTTTAAAACTGTTCTTGCCTTTCACAGTGGTCACTGGCGCTGGAGATGGGATCGGGAAAGCATATTCCTTGGAGGTAAGGTGACTTCTACTATTTTTTTTTCTTCGAGACAGAGTCTCGCTGTGTTGGACAGGCTGACCTCGAGCTCCTGGGCTCCAGCGATCCTGTGGCCTCTGCCTTGGGAGAAGCTGGGGTTCTCAGTGCTCCCCATAAACCTGTATGGAAATTGTTTTCTTAGAGAAAATTTCCCTTATATCCGAACACAACAGAGTCATGTGATACCCACCCCAAGCACACGTTCTCTGAATGTATAAAAGCAATGGATAGTCACTTAACAAGGAACATTTGGGGGCTGGAGCGGTGGCTCTGAGGTTACGGCGCTTGCCTGGCATGCCCAAGTACATGGGTTCAAACCCCAGGACCCACATACACAACTAAGTGTCAGAGCAATGAAAGCCATCTCTCTCTCACTGTACCTCTCTCTCTCTCTCTCTTTTTAAAGAAGATCCGATAGCGTCTTTGGATATATTCTTACACACTTGCTTCTCCTTAGAAGGGTAGAGAAGGTTCCCTTTTTCTTTTATGTTTTTGCTTTGTAGGTGCTGGGAATGGAACTCAGGGACTCTCACATGCTAGGCAAGGACTCTATCACTGAGCTACACCCTTAGCCCAACAGACAGAATAAAAATAAAATGCTCTTATAGCACATATTGTTTAGATGCTATCATTATTAAAAATACTACATTTTCATTAATTTTTTTTTTTAGAGAGAAAAAGAGAAACAATTCTATTCAGGTTTTCATGTGGCCTTCGTTACTCTGAGATTTGGTTGTATATGTGGTGCTTGGGTTTGAACTCACATACTTAACGCATGCTGGGCAAGCGCTGTAACCACTGAGCCACTGCTCTAGCCCCTGATTATTGTTTTTTTGTAATTACTATTTATTTTGTTTCTTCCTCACTTCTGTTACACTGACCTCTAGAATCATATCAGTACCATGGAAGAAACAGAAAGAATCCTGGAAATTATAGAGGAAGTCTGTTAAAGAAAAATCCATACTATCTTAAGAATACAATGAAAAACATTTCCATTCACAATAGACAAATAAATACTATTAGAAACAAGCTTAATATAAAATTTACAGGTCTTTTAAAAAGAAAACCATAAAAATCCATGGAGAAATATGAAAGATTCTGAATGGGAGAAAAATCCCACATCCTTGAACAGAAAGATATTTAAAAACCTCACAGTTTTTCCCAAGTTTATCTCAAATCCCAGATAACACATGCCATTATTATTACTATTTTTAGAAAGAGAGAGGGAGAAAGTGAGAGAGAGAGAGAAAAGAGAGAATCAACTTTATTTTTTTCATTTGATCTTTGTTTCTCTGACACTTAGTTGTGTACGTGGTGCTGGGGTTCAAACCCGGGTCCCCATGCATGCCAGGCAAGTGCTCCAGCTGCTGAGCCACCGCTGCAGCCCCTGCCATTATTATTATTATTTATTATTATTATTATTATTATTATTATTATTTTAAAGAGAGAGGGACAGGGGCTGGAGCAGTGGCTCAGAGGTTACTGCGCTTGCCTGGCATGTGCAAGTATGTGGGTTCAAATCCCAGCACCACATACACAACCAAGTCTCAGAGCGATGAAGGCCACATGAAAAACTAAATAAAAATTATTTCTCTTTCTCTCTCTCTCTCACTGTCCCTCTCTCTTAAAAAAAAAAGAGGGACAGTGAGAGAGAGGGAGAGAGAGAATCAATTTTTTATTTAGGTTCTCTTGTGGCCTCCGTTACTCCTAGGCTTCCTTGTGTGCGTGGCGCTGGGGTTCGGACCTGCGTGGTTGAGCATGCCAGGCGAGCGCCGCAACCGCTGAACCACCTCTCCAGCCCTCCCTGCCATTATTTTTTAAATGATATTTGGTTGTTGGCATTTTCTTATGTCAAAAAGCATGATTTTTAAATGGGAACATCATTTTTCACTGAATGGATGGATGCCCCATAATTTTCCCATTTACTCCCGAATTTTCTTCATTTTATACAAAATTGGGAACATGCTTGCAGAGAAAACAAGCTTTTATGCTCATCTTCAATTATTTTTGGAGCTTATTTCCTTGAAATGGACTTTCTGGCGTGGAGATTATGGACATACTTAAGCCTCTTGTGCTTTCCACTGAAATTGTAGTAATTTAACTTCTGGAAGAGCCGCTGTCTTAGCGCGGGCTGTTACATTTCTACACGCCGGGTGGCTGAAACAATGTTTCTTTCTCACAGTTCTGGAGGTGGGAAGTTCAGGGTCAAGGTGCTGGCTGCTCTGGGGTCTGCGCTTCTCTGTGTGCCCTCGCTTGAAGAACCGAAACCGAGGATGCACACTCTCCTTTCTCTCCCTCTCTTACTGTCCTTCTCTCTTTAAAAAAAAACTCCTTGTGTTAATCTCACGAATCTGCCCTTCCCCTATCTTTCACCCCCAATGGTGACTGTTTTCCACTGACCTGCTTCAAGTCTATTTCCTCTCATGTGCAGCTCGTTTAGGAGAACTTACTCGTGAGCGGTGGTGGCTGACGCTGGATAGATGGGTGGTCGTGTTTGAGTGCTGGGAATGGAGAACTGGCTCAGCGACTCTCTTCCACCGCAATGTGTCCATCGCCTGAATCCGAAGGAAGGCTTCCCTCGCTATTTGCATTAATACGATGTGCTGTAGTCTGGATCTTGAATGCCCCCCAAAGATCCACGTCCCCAGCCTGTGGTGCATTGGGAGGTGGCAGAATCTTTAGGAAGTGGGTTCCAGTGGAAGGGAATTAGGTCATCGTGGAATGCTCCAGCAGGGGATATTGGGATATTGGTCCTTTCCTGTCTCTTTTTTTAATTCCCAGCCACCAGGAGCCACCATTATGGGCTCTTGCTGTGACAGACTTGCTGCCATACCAAAGGACTGACACCTCTGAAACTGAGCCAGAGTAAACCTTTCCTCCCGATGCTGTTCTCGGGTGAGCTCAGCTGACCCACACACTACTGTGACCTTGTGCATGACGATTTCCCACCTTAAGGCCCAACACCTCTGCCAAAGGTCCACCGCCGTCCTTCCTTGGTTCTCTGGGTCACTGAGAAATTCAGGTTCTTTCTTTCTGGATTCCCAGACTCTTTCCTCCAGTCCATGCTGACCTGCGCTAGATGTGGTCCCCGCGATCTCTCCTCTTTCTGTTTAGAGGAGATCCTGAGCGGCTTTCCTTAGCCATTCTTTTCTTTGCTGTTTTGCAAAGCCAGCACCTGGAGTTGGGGGCTGTGTGGTCCAGTCCTCACTCTGACACTAACTGATGGGAGAATTTGGATAAGTTTTGCCTCCTCTCTTGGCTCCTGGTTCTCTGTAAGCGCAAAAGACGCCTCCCAGGAGCCTCCAAGTTCAAAAGCTCTTCTGTCCTCGGCTCATTCTTGCTTTGCTCTTCCTCCTTATAGAATCTTTCTCTTCTTTTTCTTGTGTTCTTTTCTTGAGCTGATTAAGCAATTTTCAGTGCTTAAGCAATTTTCAGGGCTCCCGTTCTCTCTCTTTCTCTCTCTCTCTCTTTTTTTAGAAAGAGGGGACAGTGAGAGAGAGAGAGAGAATCAATTTTATTTAGTTTTTCACATGGTTTTCGTTGCTCTGAGACTTCGTTGTGTACGTGGTGCTGGGGTTTGAACGTGAGTCCTTGCACATGCCAGGCAAGCGCAACCGCTGAGCCACCGCTCCAGCCACCACCCCCTATCTCTCCTTTGTTCAGGTTTTTTCTCTTTTCCACCGAGCCCATTCTCTCTCTGCTAACTGCAGCTGCAAAGAAAGCAGTTGAGTGGGGGAGGCTGGGGTCAGAGGCTGGGAATCTGGTGCCTGTGCTAAACCACGGCCTGGTGCTTGCTGTTGGATTTCCACACCAGGGAAATGCAGGTGATGGCAGCTTCACCTGAGATTTTGTAAGGATTAAATAGAACGAGGGCAAAGCATTTTGCATAGATTCAGTTTTCCAAAGCAAGGCACTATTCATAGTAGATGTTTAAATACACTGTGTTTCCTTAATATTCATTTTTCTTTTTCTTTTTTTTTTTTTTCTTTTGAGAATGCATTTGGGTTCTCCAAAGAACCAGAACCAGTTGGGGACACACACACACACACACATGCATAGGCACAGATTTTAAGGAATGGGTTCATTGGTTTATGGAGGCTGGCATATTCACAATCTGCAGCGTAGGCTGGCAGGCTGGAGACCAGGGTACAGACAGTGGTGTAGTTCAGGTCCAGAAGCCATCAGCTGGCAGAATTCCCTCTTCTGGGAAGGTCAGACTTGCTTCACTAACCTTCAGCTGATTGGGTGAGGACCACCCACCTTATCAGAGGAGTAACGCTTTACTCAAAGTCTACTGACTTACATGTCAATCGCATCTAAAACATGCCTTCACAGAAACACCCGGAATACTGTTTGATCAAGTAATCGGGAACCATGGCTTAGTTAAGTAGACACATAAAATTAACCTTCAGAGAGAAGGAAAATGTATTGTGTACCCAGTTTTCTTTCTGTTGATATTTCTTCCTTCCTGGTGTTCCAAAACTCCTTCTTTTGTTATATCCCTTTTTTTTTTTTTTTTAGAGAGAGAAAGTGAGAGAGAGAGAGAGAGAGAGTCAATTCTTATTGAGTTGTTCACATGGCCTTCTTTGCTCCAACACTCAGTTGTGTATGTGGGTTGCTGGGGTTTGAACCCGTGTACTTGTGCACGCCGGGCAAGCACCGTAACCACCAGCCCCTTGTTATATCCCTTCTGTTTGGAGAATTTCCTTATCTACTCTTATAGGGTAGGTCTCCTTGCAATAAATTCTTGTTTTTTTTTTTCTCTCCATTCCATAATGTCTGGATTTCTTCTCCATTTCTAAAAGATAGTTTCTCTGGATGTAGAATTTCTAATTGACAGTCCGGTTCTTTCAGCACTCTGAAAATATCGTGTCTCTTCCCCCAGTCGACATGATTTCTTTTCTTTTCTTTTTTTTAAAGAGAGAAGGACAGTGAGAGAGAGAGACAGAGAGAATCAATTTTTATTGCGTTTTTCACATGGCTTTCGTTGCTCTGACACTTAGTTGTGTACGTGGTGCTGGGGTTTGAACCCGTGTACTCGCGCAAACGAGGCAAGCACAGTAACTGCTGAGCCACCGCTCCAGCCTCCAGCCTACATGATTTCTGATGAGAAATCGGATGCTGAGAAATTGGAATTGCTTTCCCTTACAGATAAGTTTTTTTTTTCTTGCTGATGTCGACATTTTTTCTCTGTCTATAGATGTCGGAAGTTTGGTGATGATGTTTCTTGGCATAGATTTTCTTGGCTTTTCCTGTTCACTTGGCCTCTTCAGTCTGTAGGTTTGTATCTTGCACACAGAGTATTTTCCACTATCATTTCTTCAAGCACCATTTCAGCCCATCCCTCATTTCTTGTGGCACCTCATTGACGTGAATGTTAGGTCTTCTCATAGTGCAGCGGATCTTGGGATTTTATTTTTTTTCCAGTGAATTTTTTCTCTTGGTTGCTTAGATTGGAGAGTTGTCATTATTTTATCTTCAAGTTCGTTGACTCTTTTCTTGGCCTCCTCCATTCTGCTATTGAACCCATCAACTGAGTTTAAAAATCTTTGATTATTTCTATTTTTCATTAAAATTTTTCTTTTGCTTCTTTGTATCTATTTCTTTGCTGATTTTTTTTCTGTTTCTCATGTGTTCACAAAGTATTGTTGAATGCATTTTATGCTTCAATATCTTCTCAGATCATTCTAAGATCTGTGTAATCTGAATGTCATCATCCGGTGGTTTTCTTTTCCCCTCCAAACTGAGATCTTCCTGGATCTTTGGATGACAAGGGATTGTTCAGTACCTTGAACATTGTAGGTTTTATATCATGTGACTGGATCTTATTTAAATCTTTTGCTTGTGCTGGTCAATACATTTCTTCAGTGGGGCGAGGAGAGGGCACCAGTTTGTTCCTACCAGGTGGAGTGGAGACCCAGGTTCTCCACTTGGCCTCCATTAGAAGGGTGCTGTCTCTTTGCTCCTGCTGGGTGGGGTGGGAGTCCTGGTTCCTTCTTAGGCTTCTGCTGGTACCACTGTGGCTGGAAGGGGCAGGAAGGACTCTTTACTATTTCCCACAAAGTCTCCAGTGATACTTGGGAGGATGGCCTCATAGAAACTATGTGTGGTGAAAGTCCTGGCTGTTATCATCCCAGGGAAAGAGAGAGGAGGGAAGTGTGAAGGGTGGGGATATTCTGGGTGGGGATATTTGTTAGTCTGTTTTCCATTGCTATAACAAAATACTTGAGGCTAGGTTCTCTATTAAGAAAAAAGATTTATTTAGCTCAGACTTTTGGAAGCTGAAGGCCCAAAATTGGGTGGCCCTCTTGGTTCAGCTCTTGATGGGGGCCTCAGAGAGGAGTTATCACAGAGGTGGGAGCATGCAAGAGGGATCAAATGGTACAGGAAGCTAGAGTGGGTAGGGGGTCAGGGCTAGTCCTTTATAAACACTCACTTTTGGATGAAAAACCAAAGTCCTAGGAGAACTACCTTAAGCTCCTCTAAGGACAATTCTGACAGCTTGACTGGGTCACTTCTTGGGTTCTACCACCTGAACACCCCCACACTGAGGACCAGGCACCCAGCACACGAACCTCTGTGGGATAAACCACACCAAACCACAGCAGGTGCAGTTCAGGTCTCCACCAACCCTGAGGAGCAGGTGGTGGTGACTGGTGGCAGGGAGGGGCTCTTGTCTCACGCCAGGGTGAGTTTTGTCTTCCACTCAGCCTACGGACAGAGGTGGGGCGGGACCATGGTTTTTTCCCCAAAGTGTTTGGTTGGAGTAGAGCAATTTTGTCTAAACATTTTCTATCTTGCATGGATTTCCCTTTTCTGGTCCGTTGGATAGAGAAAGCAGGCTCTTCTTGCGATTTTTTTTTTAAATTTTCTTTTTTTTTTACATTCACCCCATTGGCATTTCTGATTTGGCAGCCTCTCTAGTAATAAGTCCAAAAATAGATGAAACAAAGAGACCTCCCAGGAATCCACCCGTGTCCTGTTCATCAGAGTCCCTTCATATCCAGGTTTTATTCAGCGGAAGGAGTCAGAGACAGTGTTCGGATGCCTCTTTCTAGACCTCCTGTTCCTTCTTGGGCCTTGGCTTAATCTGTATGTCTGTGTTCGGTGGCAGGACAGGCTCTGCCTTATCTCAGGCATTTCGAGCACAGCTAAAAGCAGGTGGGAAGGGGCTGTGGAGGGGTGTGGGTGGGGGAGGCAGGCCGGGCTGGGCTGCAGGCTGAGACCCTGCTTCTCACACCACTTCCCTGCCCTGGGACCTGAACCGCAGACCCTGCTTTATTCTCTGCCACACAGAGAAAGCCCTGTCTTGGGTTGCATTCCCAGCCCCTGGTGTAGATTAGCGGTCACAAACACCTTCCTTGACCCAGGCCCCAGCACACAGCAGAGTGAGGACAAGGGCCATTCATGAGAGCCGCCGCCATGGCTCTCAGGAAGGGCCCTGAGGTGAAGTGTGGGAAGGGGCAGTGTTTCTGTGGCTTAGCTCTCTGAAAGGGGGCGGCCAAGGCCGTGTATGGAGCCTGTCAGCCCCGACATTCTGGAATAAGATTGAATCCTGCTCAGGCAGACAAAGCCAACAATGGTGACCCAGACAGCCGGGTGTTCTCTGTGCCCCCCTCCTGGCCCAGACCACTTCACACAGACCCTTATGGGCTCTGCGGCTGCTGAGAGCAGGCTGGAAGCCCACCAGGCAGAGAGCCTCTTTTGTGCTGAAAATGCAAATTGTTTTCCATTTAAGGGACGATTCCCCTTCCGGGCTGATGAAGTGAATCCTGAGACGAAGGTGCTTAATTGTTTAGCCATCCCCTTTCGATGGAGTCCAGCTCTCCAAACTGGAGACAGGGCTGGGAATCTTCCATGGACGGAGAGAAAGAGAAGACGTGGGGGTACCCCTGGCAGGGCTCCTCTCTGAAATGGGAACAGTTCTTGCTTATATATATATTTTTAATTATTTCATTTTTTCATTGATTTTTTAAAATAGTTGAGCGGTGAGATCTTCCTGTGATTCTCATCTGCATATCCTGGGTGGTTCATGATGTTTGTGATGCCTATAGATTTAACCCAAAGAGAGGCGAACAGGAAAACAACGATGAAAAAAGAAGCCACCATCTCTTTGCCCAGATAAATCCTGTTAAAGATAAAAGTAAGACAGTGTAAAATTGGAAAATTTGAGCATGCAGAAATACAGCAAAAGAGGGGCTGGAGCAGTGGCTCAGCAGTTATGGTGCTTGCCTGGCATGCACAAGTACACAGGCTCAAACCCCAGCATCATGTACACAACTGAGTGTTGGAGCAACTAAGGCCATGTGGAAAACTCAATAAAGTTGTTTCTCTCTTTCTCTGTCTCTCTCACTGTTCCTCTCTCTTTAAAAAAAAAAAATTGATTCTCTCTCTCTCTCTCTCTCTCTCTCTCTGTGTGTCTCACTGTCCTTCTTTCTTTCTTTAAAAAAACCCAAAATACTCTGGCCTTCTCTTTCCTTCCTTCCTTCTCCCTATAAAAGGGACCAGTGTTAAAAATTATCTGGAATATCCTTCAGGAAATGAAGAGGAAAACCCATCCCTTTTAGTAGAGAACATCTTGACTCGTGGGTCGGT
Source organism: Aplodontia rufa (assembly GCA_004027875.1). Lineage (NCBI taxonomy): Eukaryota > Metazoa > Chordata > Mammalia > Rodentia > Aplodontiidae > Aplodontia > Aplodontia rufa. Next base: position 36,811 of record PVKS010008912.1, on the reverse strand, counting down.
ATCAGTGTGGGTGGTGCGGTGAATTCCGTCCTGACCTCGAGAAGAGGGGAGAGGAATCAGGCCCATCCAGAACCCTCCAGCCTCAGCCCACTGACCTCCTGCACAGCGCCCAGTCCTGGGGCCAAACCAAGGCTGAGGAAAGCTCTGGAATATTGTCAAGTTGAGTGTCCAGGAAGAAGAAAGAACAGTTTTGAATCATGTTAGCCTCAGAAGAGACACCTGTACGTTTATTTATTTATTTATTTATTTTGCTAAGCTCAGATGACTTCTACTTGACACAGACATAACCCCTGTTCTGAACTTGGCATGCAGGGAAAGTTTAAAAGTATTCTTTTTCGGGCTGGAGTGGTGGCTCGGTGGTTACAGTGCTTGCCCAGCATGTGAGAGTACACAGGTTCAAACCCCAGGACCCAACAACTAAGTATCAGAGCAACAAAAGCCATGTGAAAAACTCCATAAAAATGGGTTCTCTCTCTCTCTCACTGACCTCTCTTAAAAAAAAAGTATTCTTTTTCCTTACGAAGTTTTTTGTTTTGTTTTATTTTATTTTCAGGGCTGAGGACTGAACCTGGGGCCTTGCGTGTGCTAGGCAAGTGCTCTTCCACTGAGCTAAATCCCCAACTCTCTTATGAAGTTTTGATAATTTTAATCTTGCAAATAAAGTAACAGGAAAAAAACCTGCAAACAAATAACACAATGAAAAGGCACATTTTATGACATGCCCAAGGCGTGTGGATGTGACCCAAGGAGGGGCAGCTGGCTGACGGCTCCGCAGAGAGCGCAGGGACAGGAGTGTGGGCTGCTTCGGGGAAGGGAGGTGGGGCAGGATGTGGAGGTTGGGAAGATGTGCTCAGCGGGCACAGGTGGTCTCATGATGCCACAGAGTCCCCCAGGTACTAGCTGGCTGTGATTGCACCAAGTGTCAGACCCCGACCTCTTCCTGAGCGTGCACGTGGGCAGGTTGGTGGGTGGGTATCGGGTGAGAGAAGCCTCTGTCTCTGTTACTTGATTAATGTAGCCAGATGTACTTTTATTTATGTATTTAGCTTTTCAGAGCCATCTCTCTGTCTGCAGAGGTCTTGAAGTTTCTCTGAGTCATGAACTCAAATGATTCCAAAGAGATCCATTTAGAGTGGATCCTTTACTCTCTCCCTCTCTCTCACTTGGTTTATTGGAGAACAGGTGAAGATCTGGCCATAGCTCAGGGGGCCCTGTTCTCTGTAAAGGTCTCAAGGCACCCCTGGATGCACCCCATCTCTTCTCAGGTTGATCTTTGGTTTTGCTTTTATAAGTAATGATTCGCAGCCCAGCCTTGAACATATATTTGAAATAGAGTGAATTTGGTCCCCCCAGCATCTCCATCCCCGGATTAAAAGGAACGTCTGTCCTGCTGGGAGCGGGGACTGAGGGCTGCCACTCACCACCCTGACAGGCACCAAGAAGGCTGGGAGCAGAGATCACCCGTGCCCTGGCCAGTCCAGCAAGCTGAACTCAGTCAGCACGTGTGTGTTTCTTGTGCTCTGTCCCATTTACCCTTCCACCTTCTTCAGGACAACTAAATCTCCATGTGTGTACCACTGGCTTTGTTTCTATAGATTTTTTTAAGAGAGAGAGGGACAGTGAGAGAGAGAGAGAGGATCAATTTTATTTTAGTTTTTCATGTGGCTTTCATTGCTCCGACACTTCCTTGTGTACGTGGTGCTGGGGTTCGAACCCGCGTCCTCACGCATGCCAGGCAAGCGCGGAAACTGCTGAGCCACCGCTCCAGCCCCCGTTTCTATAAATTATAGCTGCTGGGGGAGGGGCGGCAGTCTAGCTGCTGCTCCCCAGTTGGTTGGAGCTGCATAAAGTTCATTTTCTCTTTTTCCATCTTTTGCCCATTTCTCATGTGGGTGGGTGCTGAATCCAGGAAGCTGGGAGCCAGACAGGTCCCTGGGTGAGGCTGCGGGTGACATATTTGAGCACACCTCCATGGTGTCCTTATCCATAGGGGGTACGTGAACTCAAAGACCAAATGGCCTTGCCAGAGTGTTCTCTCTGTGATCGAACTCATCTCACTGCTCCCGGGAGGATTTGCATTCTCTTATTCATGTAACACTTGTTAGCGTGAACGATGACGAGGTCTCATTTTTGTCCCTCTGCTGCATTCTTGGCTGTTAATGCCCAGAGAGGGCGAGAACTGAAATGCATGACGAAGGTTGGCTGGCTTCGCTTCTGCACATCTGGGCTGTTCTGATGCCATGCCCCTCCAGCTGGGGAAGGCTCCCCACCTCCTGCATGGCAGACAGGGACCATACCCTGGCAACTCTCCTCAACGTCCTCCCTGGCAGCTCCAGGTGAGGGCGCAGAGTCGTCCTAGGAATCACTCAGCGAGCTCCGTCTCATGCCAGCCGGGGAAAGTAACTGCCTTGCCCTGATCTTGGTGTCACCATCTGTTTCCTTTCCAGTGTGTGGCCCCTTCTTATGCCAGTGAGGAAATTCTTCCTGGTGTCTAAGTTACTCCAGCTGTGGGCTCAGCTTCTCCTCTTTCATCAGGCCTTCCATGGAGACCGCAGCTTTTAATTGTTTTTATGTTCCTCTAGAGCCTTTTGTTCCCGTGCTTCTTGATTTCAACCCTGGAATTCCTCATTTAGGCTATGAATATCTTTTTTTTTTTTTTTAAGAGAAAAGGACAGTGAGAGAGAGAGAGAGAGAGACAGAGAGAATCCATTTTTATTGAGTTTTTCACGTGGCTTTTGTTGCTCTGACACTCAGTTGTGTACGGGGTGCTGGGATTTGAACCTGTGTACTCGCGCATGCCAGGCAAGCGCACTAACCACCGAGCCACTGCTCCAGCCTTAGGCTGTGAATATCTTAAGCCCATTAAAGTGTGCCGTGGCTCTGAGAAGGGCATTAACGAGAGTGCATATAATGCATAGGAACACTACATAAAGTTACCAAATAAAAAAAAAAAGATTTACGAAGAGTCCTGTGTCCCTCATCACCCAGCTTAAAAGATAGAACACCACCACTGTCCCGGAAGCTGCCTGTGTATCACACTTTCATGTTTTCATTTCCTCACCCCACAAATGGAAGCACCATCGTGAACGTCATGTTGATAATTTCCTTGCTTTTTAATAAAATAATTTTATTACATATGCATGCTTCCTTAAAGAACATATTGATTTTGTGTTATTTGTTTTGAACCTGATGTAGAGTGAGTCATACGCATTTTGTAATCTGCTTCATCTATGCTGGTCAAAACTGTGCTTTGAAAACCCATCCATGCTGACGTGTGTGGAATATGGTTCATTCATTTTCAGTGCTGTGTAGTATTCCATGATCGTAACATCAGACATTTCAATATGTTCAGCTTTAGTTATTCTTTCCTCTGGGGATGGACTTTGAGGTTGTTCCCCCTTTTCTGATATGAACAGGTCTGTTTCCAAGAGTTCAGGCATAGGAGTTGAGACCACATCAGGAGCAAGACTGCTGGGTCCCAGGTGCACACAGTCAGCATCACTAAATCACGCTTCTTGTTTTCTAAAGTTTTTATGTGCAGCTTATACCAGCCTTGCAAACTGAGTCGGGGGATTCTGTCTCTTTTCATTCTTTGTAAAATTCTATAATTATGGAGTGACTGATTTTTTTGGAATGTTTGTTATCCCTGACTGGAGTTTTCTTTGTGCGACAAATTAAACTACTCATTTATAGCATTATCACCTATTGTTGGTGTTGACATCATTTTTTCATAGCTACAGAACTAACCACCAAGTTTTTAATTTTTAAAATTTTTTTCTGAAAAATTTGTTTTCCTGTAAATATATCCATTTTACTTCAACTTTCAAATTTATTGTCATTAAGATTTTTTTCGTCTAACATTCTCTTAATATGTTTTTAAACAACTGAGATTTCAGTACTAACTTGTCTCTGCAGCATCACCTAACCCATACTAACTAATGTAGGTAAAAGGGCAGGCAGGAATAAAGAACAAGAAAGCCTAATGACTATAAAACACGAAATAAGGGGGGTGCTACTGAAATCACTTTGACTGGAGGTGGCAGGCAGGTAAGGTTCTTCCCTTACCCTTGCCTTGGGGACTGGGGTCACAGCTTGGTAGCGGGTGGAGCCCAAGAAACCTTCTTCATACACACCCTGTAATTGCCACTGTCTTTATTGTATATTAAAAAAAATATGAGTGAGGAGGGGTGGAGAGGCAGTTCAGTGGTTACGGCACCTGCCTGGCATGTGTGAGGACGCAGCTTCAAACCCCAGCACCACGGACACAATGAAGTCTTGGAGCAATGAAAGTCACATGAAAAACTAAATAAAATTGATTCTCTCTCTCTCTCACTGTCCCTCTCTCTTAAAAAAAAAAAAATATATATATACATATATATATTATATATATATATGTGACGTGTCCACTGGAAAGGGCTCTGGAGTCACATTATCAGGTTATAGATATATGGGACATCACGCAGTTTCTACCCACAGCATTCTGACACCCAGCGTGTGAGGCTCGCCATCGCCAATCAATTTTCGGACTCTCTGGGCACCAACTGGATGTTCTCCATTCAATTCAGTTCTGGTATTGATGACCCAGAGTTCGTGCAGACCCTACCGTGTAGGGGTCCAGTCCCACAAGGCCGCCTTCCCTTCCAGTGCCAATCACAAATCCCAGGCCTCCCAGATTTCTGAATGGTGGGCTATGAAGCAGGGTGCACAGATTCAGTAATTTGCTAGAATGTCCCAGGGAGCTCAGGATTTACTACTGCTGGTTTAGGATGAAGAATACAACTCCTGAACAATCCAACTGGAGAGAGACGTTCAGGGCCAGGTGAGGGTTAAGGGTGACGGGGCTTCCCTGTTCTCTCTGGGTCACCTTCCTGGCACCCCCCATGTGTTCACCAACCTGGAAGCAGTTTTGTAGGCTTGGTGGATCACATCATCTCCATCCCCCCTTCCCTTCCTGGGGACCAAAGGGCTGAAAGTCCCACCTCTGTGATCATCCGGTTAGTTCCTCTAGCCACCAACCCGGTCCTGGAGCTATGTATGTGGTGCTGGGAATCAAACCCTGGGGCTTATGCATGCCAGGCAAGCAGTCAGTCACTGACACATCCCCAGCCCTTCTGGCGCCCCCTAGCGGAAATGCCCTGGCGGAACAGCCACTCTCACTTGCAGCCCTCCACTGGAAGAAAGAGGGGGACATTTAGTTGTTCCTGGGCCCTGTGTCCTGGTTTATCCGTTGTCATTGAGACTCGACTATGGATGCGTAGAAGAAGCTCCAGAGGTAGGGCTGAGGCTCCCTGTCTGCCTGCCACGTTTCGGGGATTGACGGAGAGAACACACCACGGTGTGGCACAGAGCCTGCGTTGGATGAGGCCCTTGCCAGCCTATCTTCCCTTACATTCTACTCGGTTATTTGTGCTTGGAAGCTCCTCGCCTGGTCACTTTGCTGCATTCGTTTTAACGGGTTCTAATAGTTTGATCATTCGTGTGTGGCTTCTCATCATCATAGACTCTGCAAAGAGTTTGGTTTTCTCTCTTTTGTTCCAATATCTGCATATGTTTTGGCTTGTTCAGCCAAGGCATTTCTCAGACTCCCTAATAGTTATTTGACTAACTTTGCAAATGAAATCAAGCAGAAAGGAAGTGTGGCATTTCTTGTTTAAAGTGGCTAAGGGAGGGCTGGAGCGTTGGCTTGGTGCTTACGGCGCTTGCCCACCATGTGCAAGTACACGGGTTCAAACCCCAGCACCCACGTACACAACTAAGTGTCAGAGCAATGAAAGCCACGTGAAAAACTCAATAAAAATTGATTCTCTCTCACTGTCCTTCTCTCTTAAAGAAAAAAAAAATAACTAATCTTAGATCTCAGCTTTCTATTACAAAAAAGTGTCTAAGGGAGAGGGTGTTCCTTTTCCATCCTCTCTTAGATTCTGTAATGGCTGGATAACAAGGCTCATGATAATCTTAGAATTTTACAGTTAAATGTTACAAAGTGTTCCTGAGCCTTGAGCCCTGAATGACTCTGTGGAATAGAGATTTTTTTTTTTTTTTGCATGAGATGAAAACAAACTTCCTTTGTGTGAAGCCGCTGAAATTATGGAGTTGTTACATCAGCTAACATAATCCAAACGAATGCAAACCAAACAGGAAATGTCCAAAATCTATGTGAGGGACACTTCTGGAAATTTCGAACAGAGCATATGAGATCTGAGTAAATGGATTTCATAGTTATGCATGGGACAGCTGAGTACCACAGAGATGTAACCCCCTAAAGATCTCTAATTCCAATAAAAAATGTGGCCAGGCGATTTTATCATTTGTTTGGAAGATAAAACAAAGAAGCTCCGTGGACCAATGAGAATTTAGCACATGACCAAGTTACCATTTCCAACCAGGAAAGAACAAATACCTGAAAAAGGTCATGGAGACCATCAGTCATCCGTTGTGGGACAAATAGTACAGCTGATTTGACCGTCATACCATTTTAAAACGTAAGCAATAAAAGATCACAGGAGAATGTATTTATATCCGTGAGTTGGGGAAAACTATAACGGAAGTATACAACCATCAGGAAAATGTCCACAAATTTGGTAGCATTAGAAGTGATTTAAGGCAGGGACACAAGAAGCAAACGGGAACATATATGTTAGGACTCCAAAAACAATTCCTTCTAATTCATAAGAAAACTACGGGGCTGGGGGTGCAGCTCAATGGTGGATCACCTGCCTAGCATGCATGAGGCCCTGGGTTTGATCCCCGCACACACACCAAAAGGAAAAAAAGAAAGGAAAAGGAAAATGATAAAGAGTCCAGCAGAAGAATGGGCAAAGGGTACAAATTGGCAATTTACATATAACCATAGAAAAAATGCTCAGCTACATTGATAATTTGAAAAATGCAAATTAAAGCAATAAAGGCATTCCATCAGGGTGGGGAAAACCATCAGATTGAAAAGGTGTGGAAATCAAATCTAGATATTAATGAAACTGGAGAAATGCTTTGATGATACACTTAAGGGACGGAATTTGACAATGCTTAAAATTGAGCAAGCAGGTACCCTGTGACCCAGCAATTCCACCCGTGCACCCCAGGAAATGTACCAAGAAGGGCTTCCGCTGCAGAAATCTTGGTGATAGGATAACTTGGAAATAACCCGAAAGCTTGCCCAAAGCCAACTGTGGAACACTGGGAAGCAACGAGAAAAGAGCCGGTTCTTCAGGGACCGATGTGGAAGTCAGTGTAGTCCTTAGAGACCAGCTACCTCGTTAAGTGAAAAAGAAGCAAACTTTCATTTCTATATGTACCTATGAGTGCCGTAAGTGCAGAGAGAGGGTTAGGGTGTGATCAGTACCACGCTGAGGCAGAGGAGCCTCGGCTGTGTGGGGTGGTGAAATGACAGGAGCTTGGAGATATAAGTATGCGTTGGTATTACTTGAATCTTTTAAAATGAGAATGTATTTGTGTGATTAGCAATGCAGTCTATAAATTAAAATAGAAAAAATAAAATAGTAACATGTAAACATTAAGGCTTCAACCCCAGAGGTGTCTTTTATTTATTATTTTTTTTTTTTAGAAAGAGAGAGGACATTGAGAGAAAGAGAATCAACTTTATTTAGTTTTTCATGTGGCTTTCATTGCTCTGACACTTTGTTGTGTATATGGCGTTGGGGTTTGAACCCGTGTCCTCGTCCATGCCAGGCAAGGGCTGTAACCACTGAGCCACCGCTCCAGCCCCTCAACCCTGTAGATTATTAATTAATTGGTGATTTCCAACATCTCTTTCGGTGGTTCTGACAGCAGAGGCCTGAAGAGTTAATGAGAGGCTGTTGGAGACTGTACATTCTAGTCTACAATTCAGCTTCCTCAGTGTGTTCCATGATAGGTAATTCTTTATTAAAATCATAGCCAGCCGGGAGCAGTGGTGCACACCTGTAATCCCAGCAGCTTGGGAGGCTGAGGCAGGAGGATTGCAAGTTTGAGGCCAGTCACAGCAACTTAGTGAGGCTCTAAGTAACTTACTAAGATCCTATCTCAAAATTAAAAAAAAAAAAGGCTGGGGATGTGGCTCAGTGGTAAAGCACCCCTGGACTAAGTCTCTGGTAACCCCCCAAAATTATTAAAAATTAAAAATAAATCATAGCGTATGCTTGCTTTAGTAGCACTTAAACTGGAACAAGACAGAGAAGAGTAACCTGGCTCCCTAAGGATGCTACACCTGTTTTTGTTAAGATGGCACATTATACGTGTATTTTTCCACCATCTCGATGATAACAGTAAAAAGTCATTTGAGTAAAACCATAAAGATTTCAATAACCTGGGGCCCTTGTCCCTAACTCCAGGGTCATCAGCTTGTTTAGAGGAGTGTTGATTTTTTTCCTTTTTTTTTTTCAGGAGAAAGCTTGAACTGGTAGTGTTTTTTGGTATAGACAAGTCTTGGTCTTTCTGTGACCATCCACCAATCTCCCGGTCCTGTGCCCTCTCTCGTCCTGCGGCTGCTAGTGCACCCTCTGCTCGCTGCGGCCACTCAGCCCTTGAGTCTAGACAACCTCCCTGCATCCAGCTCTTTGCCCTGGGCTCTCTCTTCCACTCTGTGTTTCCTTTTGAGAGACAGAAAACAATCGAAAGTTGTCAGTCATGGGAATCACAAGAAAAATGCTTTCGTAAGTTGCAAACAGCTCAAAAATTGCTGCAGAAATATTGTTTTAAATTATGGGGTGCCGTCCTAGACCCTGCTTCTTTACAGTCACAGTTATTTTACCCCCAAAGATTTAAAAAAAAATTTAAGGACAGTGAGGGGGGGGAGAGAGAGAGAGAGAGAGAATCAGTTTTTATTTAGTTTTTCACGTGGCTTTCATTGCTCTGACACTTAGTTGTGTACATGGGTGCTGGGGTTTGAACCAGTGTAGTTGTGCATGCTGGGCAAGGGCCATAACCCCTGAGCCACTGCTCTGGTCCCTCTCCCGAAGTTTTGAAACGTGTGTTTGGTTGACCCTGATTAGGCAGAACCGGAGCTGGAGACCTGAGTGTGTATAGCATATGATCCCCAACATTTTGAGTTTCTAGCACAGCAAACCCCACCTGTTTCGGGTGCTGGCCCTGTGGAAGGAAAGCATTTGGGGTAGCTCCTGGCATGCAGGGAGCCCATCCATCCCGTGGATTACCGTGATGATGTCACCATCAGCCCAGCCCATGGGGCCGTGCTGCCCATAGCTGAGAACCTTTTGGGTCTTTCTGCACATTGGAGTGGGGTGAGAAATCCCTCGCCCTGCAGCCAAGCATCACCAGAATCAGCTCCCCGACTGCTCATCATCTTCATCTCCCTCTCCCCACAGTTAGCAAAACGCGGACTCGATATTATGCTCATCAGCCGGACGCTGGAGAAGCTGCAGGTCCTTGCCAAGGAGATCGGTGAGTGGCCTCCCAAGAGCCGCCCCGCTCCTTGCCCAGCCTGCTCCTGACCTGGCTGTGGATTCCCAATCTGCCATCTGCAGCCTGGGGTGCCATTTGTGCCACGGGGAACCCAGCGTACAAGGTGAAAGGCAGGGATTAGTGCAGGCTTTAGCCCACCGTGGATTCTGTGGGTTGGGTGATAGGAAGAGGCTCAGATAGGTCCACTTTCTTCTCTGCTCACGCAGAGGCCCCAGCTGCCTGGAAGCTTCCCCTGCTCTTTTCAAAAGCAAGATCTGTGTTTGTCCTTCCCCTTCCTATGTCTATGCTTGGCCTCTTGCAGGAGGTTGAGTGACAACGCTTGCTTGTGGTCATCAGAGTTTTGAAAGAAATTTTGGTCTAGGACTGCCATGTATGGTTGCAAAAGTTGTACACTGTACAACCCTAAGATGCAACTTTTATGTCATAATGTTTTATTATCATGATTAGCTTAGAAGTGTTATTAGTTAATGCTGATTACATATTTCTTTTTGGGTATTTGAACATTAGTATGTCTTAATTTATTAATTAATAAGCTTTTAAATTCAAAGGTAAGGGTCTTCAATTAGGAAGATTCACGAAGGTTGTGGCAGGCTGTCTGGGATCAGCTTTTTTTTTATTAGGGGGAGGTCTGGGATGGGAGGTGTGGGGCTGTGTAATCACACCACGAAGGCTCCATGTCCTTCAGCTGATGAATTTGCTTTTGTTCTGTGTCTGAATATTAGAAGGAACTGTTGCTAGGAAGGATCCAGACATTCTCGAGGGCTTTTTGCACAATGATAAACTGTACTTTTTATCGCCTTTTTGAGAAGCAAGCAGTTTCTTCAAGAACAGCTCACACTCCCAACTCTGTCTCATGCCGATTTGATTAGAAATGTTGGCTCTAACTCGAAAGCTAAAGGGATTTCACTGAGACATTGTTACAGTATTGGCAACTTATATTTCTACCTGAAAATCCCTTGCATAAGACATGAGAACAGCGGAGTCAGCATTGACCTTGGGGTGAGCATGGGAGTGCAGATGCCTGGGGCCGGTCTCCCTTTACTCTCGGAGCCTTCATTTTCTGCGGCAGAGCTCAGGGATGATGCTATCTACTTTACAAGGTGGAATGTAGGATTACGATAAGATTGTGTGTGTAAACACTCCAGTGCTGGACAGACACAAAGGGTTGTTGTGTTCAGGAGGAGGGGACGTGACATTGAGCAGAGGCAGCATCAGATGTGGCTCTGACAGCTCGAAGTCCAGGGGTCCCAAACTGCAGCAGGTACCAGAGTCATCTGGAAGTGCTTTGGAACAGATCGAGGCTTGCAGGCCCGGATTTCTAGCGTAGTAGGTCTGTGGTGGAGTTCCAGGGTTTGCATTGCTGAGGAGTTTCCCGGTTTAGCTGATGCTGCTGTCTGTGGGTCCCTCTTTGAGAACCACTGCCCCCGTAGTGAGCTTTGGAAACAGTAGCTCTGTCCCCACGTCTTGTTTCCTTGTTTCCTGCTGGCTGCTGTCCTCTTGAATATCCACTTAGGCAGCACAGGGGTGTCCCGGGGAACCTCATGATCAGGAAGGGGATTTGCACCCTGGTTGATTAAACATTACATCTAACGCAGAGAGAACGACAGGAAGATGTGTGAGGGTGATACAGGCAGATTTTACCCGGGATGACATCTATGACCACATTAAAGAAGAACTTAAAGGCTTAGAAATTGGAATTTTAGGTAAGTAAATTGCCAACTGTGAAGCTTGTTGGTGAAATATCAATGAAATAGCTCTCAATTATTTCCTGGTAGCTGAGACTTAACCCTTGATTGTATTTAAGCTGTAACATTAATTTGAATATCACAGCTTAATTATTCCGGAGGCATTACTGGATTAAAAAATTTACATATGGCTGCAGAACCTGTTAGATATGTATTCCAACCTTCCAAACCAGATTTTTTTTAAATTTTTATTTTTAATTTAATTTAATTTTTCAGGTGAGGACCGAACTCGGGGTCTTGCGAGTGTTAGGCAAGCGCTCTGCCACTGAGCAAAATCCCCAATCCCCAGATTTTTTTTTTTTTAAATATGAAAGTGAATTTTCTTTCACATAAGTAATGTTGACCTTAGGTAGAAAGAGGGTTCCCGAAAACACTGACCGAAAGGAATTAGTTCAGCAAACAAACATTGCAGTGATTGTTCGGTGGCAGTCACTGTGGTGGTCTGAGAGATGACTGTCTTTCTTATTCAGAAAACAAGATAATATCTTTCTGTAATGATTTATAGATAAGTATTTTATAGCCACATGCAAAGTGCAGTGATTATAGTGTAGACAGATGAGAGTGAGATTCTGTGACTAAATTCCCTACTGAATTTAAAACACAATTACAGGGGCTGGAGCGGTGGCTCAGCGGATAGAGCGCTTGCCTGGCATGTGCGAGGACCTGGGTTCAAACCCCAGCACCACGTAGCCAACGAGATCTTGGAGCAACGAAGGCCACATGAAAAACTAAAAATAAAATTGACTCTTTCTCTCTCTCTCACTGTCTCTCTCTCTTTAAAAAAACAAAAAAAAAAACCCACAATTACATTTTCACAAGTAACAATGTAAAACATATCTTTGCAGAAAAAGTGGTAAGAATTGGGTACATTAAAGAAATACAAATTTCTTAAAATCCCTAAAATTCAAGATAGCATTTTGGTGCATCTTCTTCCAAGGTATGTAGATACATATATTCAAAACTGGGATTTAATGTATATACTGTTTTGTAACATTAAAAAAAAAAACCCCTACTTGTATCACAAATGTCTTCCCATGCCTGTACAATTCTAAGCAGCCATAACTTTTTGTTTTTTAAAGGCAAAAAGAGAGAATTGATTTTATTTAGTTTTTCACGTGGCTTTCATTGCTTAGACACTTAGTTGTGTATGTGGTGCTGGGGTCTGAACCTGGGTCCTCGTGCATGCCGGGCAAGCGCTCCAACCACTGAGCCACCCCTCCAGCCCCCAGCCGTAGCTTTTAATGACCGCACTGTATACCAACCTGCCTGAATGTGTTTCCTGGGCCTCCTGTGATTGGACAACGAGTCTTTTCCATCTGGTTTGCACCCTGCTATCAAATGGTGCTGCACTGAACAACCTTGTGTATAAATATTTTTGTGCATGTTTCTTTAGGAAATTCCCCTTCCCTTCTGATATATTTTCCTTTTGCATTTTTTAAATCAGTCAACAATGTTGGAATGCTGCCAAACCTTCTCCCAAGCCATTTCCTGAGTGGGCCGGATGACATCCAGGTGGGCTCTGTTCTTCTTGTATGATTTCTTCTCTCCCAGGTACTGGGCCCCTGGCTGGATAGTCCTTCCTTTGGGGCTCTGAGCTCTGCTTTATGGAAAAGTTCACGGGCAGCATGGTGTGCATGGGAGCAGGCCAACTCTTGGGCTCCCCTGTCTTCCTAGATAATAAGGTTTATTTGGAGCTGGAGCAGTGGCTCAGCAGTTACAGCGCTTGCCTGGTATGCATGAGGACGCGGGTTTGAACCCCAGCACCACGTACTCAATGAAGTGTCAGAGCAACGAAAGAACATGAAAAACTAAATAAAATGGATTCTCTCTCTTTCACTATCCATCTCTCTTTAAAAAAAAAAAAAAAGGTTTATTCACCTTCAGTGTGAGGGAAGGGCAGTATCCCTCAGTATCCAAGGGAAGTGGGTCCCCGGGTTGGATACCTAAATCCATGGATAGCATAGAATTTGCATATAACCTATACACAGCCACCAACATACTTCAAAACATCTCTAGATTGCTTATAATGCCTAATAAAACGTAGTTGCCATGTACGTAGTTGTTATCCTTTATTGCTTAGGGAGTAATGAAAAGAAGAAAGTGTATATATTCAGTATAGGCACAATTTTTTTTTTTACTAGGAATTGAACCCTAGGGTGGTTAATCACTGAGCAACATCCCCAGTCCTTTTTTTTTTTTAAAAAAATTTTATTTTGAGATAGTGTCTCAGTAAGTTGCTTAGGGTCTTGTGAAGTTGCTGAGGCTGGCTTTGAACCTGAAATCCTCCTGCCTCAGTCTCCTAAGCAGCTGGGATTACCGGCGTGCACCACCGCACCTGGCTAGACATAATAAAAAACAAACAAAAAACCCCCAAATATATATATATATATACATATAGGAGAGAGGGACAGTGGGAGAGAGAGAGAGACAGAAAGAGAGAATCAACTTTATTTAGTTTCTCACGTGGCTTTCATTGCTCCAACAGTTTGCTGTGCACGTGGTGCTGGGGTTCGAACCCTCGTCCCTGTGCATTCCAGGCAAGCGCTGTAACCGCTGAGCCACCGCTCCAGCCCTTTAAAAATACTTGTGATCTGTGGTTGATGTGGAAGCATCAAGACAGAGGGCTGACAGTATGTGCCTCAAACCCCGTGGCTGGAGGCCCTGTGCGTACAGTGATCTCGGCTCAGACCCAGGGCTGACGCATTTAGCGGTCCTTTAACGGCTCTGTTTGCTGACCGTCCTCACGGTCCTGGCCTTGGAAGTCACGGGTTCCACCTGGCTGAGCAGGCCGTTGTTCTTCTGTTCCTCATTTCCACAGCGTCGCTATGCTCCTGTTTAAACCGGAGTCTAGCACATTGGCATAGGACGCCAGGCTGCTGGGAGGTTGGTGCTCATCCTCACAATGTGTCTGCTTTCCCTGCTCCCCGCGCTGAAGGTCTCCCTTCAGCAAGTTCCATTACAGTGCATCCCTATTTCTGCCTGCGTCTGTGCTTGTGTCTGTCTGTCCTCTTCTCTCCGTCTTGGGCGAGCCTAATGATTTCTTTACCTGCTCTCTCAGGTCCAGGACCCCTGTCTTGCTTTATACCGCCCTTCACCTCACTGTTCTCTGGACTGTTATCTTCATCTGAACATCATAGCTATAGCACAACACTCCATAGAAGGTGGGTGGCTCACCTAGTGACCGTGCGGCTCAGGGTGCCTCGAAGCTGCCATCCAGCAGCTCAAGTTGGTATCATACCACATGTTGCTGGCCCAGGGAAAGCTCCAAATTCAAAGTGTGTTTTCTGCTGAATAGGCATTGCTTTTGCTCCTGCAGAGGAGAACCATTCTAAGTCCGGCATCCTCTGCAGCTTCCTGTGAAAAAAATGCATCCCCCCCTAAATGTTTAAGGAGACTCAATTGATTTCTATTCAAGATCACATCTGGTCTGGGTACAGTGGTGCATCCCAGTGTCTCAGGAGGCTGTGACATGAGGATCGCAAGTTCAAGGCCAGCTTTAGCAGTTTAGTGAGACCTTATTAATGAAAAAAAAAAAATAGAAAGGGCTAGGGATGTGGCTCAGTGGTAGAATGCCCCTGGGGTCAGTCCCCAGCACCCCCCTCCACAAACAAAAGATCACATCTGGATAGAATCCTGCAATGAAAGGCAGATGTTTCCCGATTCTAGGGCTTCCTGGCTGAACATCACCGGGAGCCTCATCTGCAGGCTAAGAGGTGGAACCACCCACCCACTCTTGTCCTTTAGCCACTTCCTGGCTTTTTAGCACTGAACACTTCCCAAGACAGTTTCGCTGCTGGCTGGACTGACTCTCAGGTGTGATTTTTTCCATTACAGAGTCTGCTCCACTGTAACATCACCTCCGTCGTCAAGGTATGTGATCCACTGGGTGCGAAGTGGATTGAAATGCAGCTGGAATTCAGATGAGCTGGAGAGGTGCCCTCCCCCTGCAGGAGGAGGGGGGGCTCCAGGAGCTGCTGTCCATGTGGAGGCCACATCCATGGGGAGGCCATGTCCACGTGGAGGACACTTCCACATGGAGGCCAGGTCCACATGGAGGCCACATCTACGTGGAGGCCACATCCACGTGGAGGATGGAGGCCACATCCACATAGTCGGTATTCATTCTCTCTAGTACTTGGATTCTACTTCTGCATCCAGTTTTGCCACTGGATGTGAGGCACACAGTGTTGAAGCTCTTTTGGAATCCCAGGGAAATCTTAAAAGTTTAAAACACCTTTCTCTTATTTTAGTCTTTGTAAATAAAGTTCATGCTGTTGGGGAAAATGTCAGAGGGCAGGGTTTGGATTTCCTGGACTTTTGTTGTTCAATAAGTATTCGCTGATTGAAGGTCAAGGTCATCTATACCCTTGTCCTCCCTTCCCCATGGTTTTGCGTCCCAGTTTTAGTTACCCATGGTCCACCCTGGTTTAAAATATTAATTAGGCCAGATGGGTTGGTGCACCCCTGTCATCCTAGCAGCTCAGGAGGCTGAGGCAGGAGGATGCAAGTTCAAAGCCAGCCTCAACAACTTAGCGAGGCCCTAAGTAACTGAGACCCTGTCTCAAAATATAAAAAAAGGGTTGGGGATGTGGCTCAGTGGTTAAGCACCCCTAGGTTCAATCCCGGTTAGCGGGAAAAAAATTAAATAGCAATTTCTATATTTTGAGAAAGAGAAAGAGAGAAAGCACATTCACATGACTCATTACAGCATATGATTGTAATTGTTCTGTTTTGCTGTAGGTGTTGCTAAGTTCTTACCATGCCTAACATATAAATTAAATTTAATGTAGCATATTTTGGGATGGTACTAACCTTGGTTGCAGGCATCCACTGAGGGTCTGAGAATGTATCCCTGGTGCATCAGGGGGGACTACTGTTTTCAGACCCCAGCTAAGCTGCTCATTCGTTGGATAGTGGTGGGTAAGTCACCTAGGTCCCTTGAACCTCAGATTCTGCTCCTGTTATTAAAAGAGTTTTGGACCAAGTGATGTTTAGGTACATTCAGCTCCTGAGTCCTTCAATTAATCAACTGCAAGCTCATTTATAGTATGACACCCTCAAAGCCACCCTATCCGATGCCTTTGCCTGAAAAAAGAAGCAGCATCCCTCTTGGAGCAGACAGTTTAGAAAAAGGTTCTGCTAAAGAGTGGACGCAGCCTGATGTCCCGTGACTTCAGAAGTAGATGATGCCTTTATGTGAATAAAACATTTCCCCTTCGTTTGAGGGGTTAGAACCTGCTCCGTCTACTGTAGCTATAGAGCGAGCCCTTTCCTCACCTTACACCTGAGCACCTTGCTCAGTCCACGAAACTGGCGACTGTACAAGGCATCCCTGGTGATTGCTCTGGAAGATCAGTGGAAAAGCAGTGAAGAGTAAGGGGGGATCCCTGGTTTCTAGGTGCTGGGACCCAGCTGGAGAACAGGGGAAAGCTCAATTTCACTAGTCCAAGCCTGGAATGGAAATGAGGAGAAGTGGCTTCTCAAGGAAACCCAGGTGGCTGAGAGCATAGAGAGGGGAGCTGGTTAGAAACACACATAATAATTATTTTCAGTGGATCAGTTGGGCTGACCACAGTTATTTTCACTGCCGGCTGTTTTTCTGTAAGCATGCTGGTATTTTATAGTTTCCTGCTCCGTTATTACTGAGCACATGCGTTCTTTTCATGCGGAGCAACTGATGGCTTTTGAAAGCTCTGGGCTGATGTAATTTTGAGTTTTATATGTCCAAGCGTTGTCTGCAACCTTGCCACTAAAATCTTGCACGTTATTTTACACATGGATCTTTTGGTCTTGGGCTGTTTGATCATTTGGGCTTCCTCAAATAGATTTGACAACCCTCTGATTCCTTTAGCAGAGAAATGCTTTGATTTGTTTTAAAAAAATTGTTTTATTTATTGACAGACATTAAATTCCCTAAGTAACAAAGAAAAGAAATGCTAGGTTAGCGTCTCTAGGATGCCATGGCCCTAATTAGCCTTGCTGGCTGGAAGCAGAGCCAGTGTGGCTTAATGACTTCCAAGATGCCATCTGGAAGCGGTCGCGCTCTCGCAAGGGCAGAGATGGGTGAGTGAGTCGGAGGGAGCAGGAAGGTGGGAAGGGAGTTTAGAGGCAGGGACCCACTGTGTCCAGCGATGCTTCTCCAGGGGAGATCATTCGCTCAGCAGGGCTGGGGAGCTGGTGTGGGAGACTTTGGGGATGGGCGAGTGTGTCTGGCAGGACCCAGACAATGTTCCCGAAGGAGCTGGAGAGTCAGGGAGGCTGCAGACACACACTCCAGTTCCCCTGTCCTTCTCTCACCTCCCTCAAAATCCTGATTTCAGTGGCCATCCACGGAGTTGAAGACAATTCTGCTGCCCTCGCCCCCACGGGGGCCCTCGGTGTGAAGACGTTATCTGGAGGCTCTCGGAGGCAGGGGTGGGGGCCTGGCCTTTGGGACAGGAACAGTGTCAGGAGGGTCTACTGAGAAAGTGCTGCAGGGTCCTAGGCAGTACTGAGAAGCTGGCAAAAGTGTGTCTGAGGATTCCCACCTCCTTGACCTCTCTCTCCCTCTTCTTCCATTTGAATCTTTTCAATTTCACATCCGCTTCTAGGACAAAGCCTGATTTCAGTCAACCCATACTTTACAGAACATTTAAGTGCACAGACTGTGTCTGTCTTAATTCTGATACTGTATACCTTGTAATTATTTAGTGGAAAGCCTTTGTTTGTTGTTTTTTTCAGTATTGGAACTTGAACCCAGTGTTTTACCACTGAGCCACATCCCTAGCCCTTTCTTATTTTTATTTATTTATTTATTTTTTGGACACAGGATCTTGCTTAGTTGCTAAGTTGTTGAGGCTGGCCTCGAACTTGCGGATTCACCTGCCTCTGCCTCCCGCGTTGCTCAGATTACAGGCGTGTGCTGCTGTCCCTGGCAAAAGCTACTTTAATAAACATCTAGGCTTAGAACTGCAGTAGGTTTCCCAGGAGCGGAAGGCTGGGATGGGGAAGGGGCTTCTCAAGCATCTTATAGTTCCAATGGACGGGCGGAGCTGTGTGCTGTGCCGGGGCCGTCAGAGGCCACCGCAGGCTGTGTACAGCTGCTGTTGCATTAACATGTGGAGGTGAGATGTTCAGAGGTTTTTTGGGTTTTTTTGTTTTTTAAAGAGAGAAGGACAGAGAGAGAGAGAGTGAATCAATTTTTATTGAGTTTTTCACATGGCTTTCGTTGCTCTGACACTTAGTTGTGTACGTGGGTGCTGGGGTTTGAACCTGTGTACTTGCGCATGCTGGGCAAGTGCCGTGACCGCCGAGCCACTGCTCCAGCCCCCGAGATGTTCAGAGTTTTTTAGGTTTTCTGGTGGTGCTCAATTCAAGCTGAGGTGTTGATGGCCAGCCCACTTTTGCCTGTCACCTGGAATAAGAGTGCCTCTGGGCCCTGGGGTTGGTCCCTCAGCCACCAGGCAGTTCCCACAATTCTTTACTTCCTTCATTTTCCAAGAGGCCCGACCCCCACCGGGTTCCATCCAGCCAGTCTCCGGTGTCGTCTGAATGACCCCTAACAAGTGCCAGCAATTTTCAAGGTCATCTGAGAAGGTTAAGCTTTCTCTCCAGTTCCCTCCAGCATCTGCTTGCTCGAACCCCCCACTCACGGCTGCTTAGTTCCTTTGACAGGGCTTAACTGTGGCCTTCTCTTACAGATGACACAGCTCATTCTGAAACACATGGAATCAAGGTAAGGTCATTGTTTGGAAAACCCTGGAGCCACGCAGCCTTCCTGCCCTGGCAACGAACTAACCTGGGGATTTGGGGGGATAGCGTTCCTCCAGCCTCTGCTTTAACCCGAGATAAAACTCTGATGAAAGGATTTGGAGATTATGGGAAACCCCATAACGTTCTGGGCCAGGCCAGCTCCTCAGACAGACACGCGTAGTTGAAGGTCAAGTGTGATACACACTGGAGGGAGGAAGAGATCAGCAGTTTCAGCAAACATTGGATTTTAAAACAATTCACTCACGTTGAGCATGAAAGAAGCAAGATGACCTGAGACTGAGAGCATGTCTTTGTTATTATGAATTTCAGCTTTTGTCAGAATGAATTTACTGGTAAAAAAATCTCCACCGTAAAAGAAAAAAAAAAAACCACTCCACTGTATCAATTTCTTCGTTTTTTGCATGTTTATATCATCCTGCTGCTACACCCGTCGGGGAGGTGGTTTTTCTCAGGTCATATTCATCATAAGCCAATGGCTGATGCTCGAGAGCTTTATCTTCCCTAGAAGGGGCTCGACTTTGAATTCTGATTTGGAGGGTTTTTTTTTTGTCTTCACTCACATCATCCAACTGCGAAGGATTAAGGATATTGAAAATCTGTCCTGTCTTGGGGTGACGTTGTGAGCCCAGAGGGACCCGGAGCTTGTGAGGTCATATTTAAGTCCAGAGGGTCCTGGAGTCTTGTCTAAGCTGAGTTGCTGTCTGTATATTGGCAAGGAGGCACTTGTCCTAGCAGACCCCTTGTTTCCAGTAACACCCTTTAATATCACATGAGTGCCGATTCACGACTGTGCAGGGTTCTCCTGAAAACTTAGAGGAAGTTCCGCTCACAGTTCTTGGAAGCAGAGCGCTGAGCACCGTGGAGGCTGGAGAGGGTGGAATCTGGTGTCTTTCTGCTCAGGTAGGATCAAGCAGCATGCAACGGAATCTCCTGCTTCTTTGCCTTGTAGGCGGAAAGGTCTCATCTTGAACATTTCTTCTGGCGTAGCCCTCTGTCCTTGGCCTTTGTACTCTCTATACTCAGCTTCCAAGGTGAGTGAAAAGTTGTCCAAATCTCTTCCTTCCTCCTCTCTTTAGCCTCCTCTGGCTAGTAGATGGAAAACTTTAAGACAGTCTTATAGATACAGAGTGGGAGTCTGTATGCACATTAGAAAATAGGTCCTACTCCAAGATCTGAGCTCACGGGCCTCCTAGACTGGGAGCCCTGGCTGGATCTCTTCCTACTGAGAACCTTGTGACTTCCCTGTGAGGTGGATGTCCAGCCTGGTGTCCGTGTGAGCTGGTCACAAAAACAGCCTTAGGAATAGCAGGTGCCTTAGGAGGGAGAGCATCCCCAATAAGTTAATCAGTATATAGTGGCCCCAGGGGGATGCATTCATCCTAAAAGATGCCTGAAGGGGCTCTTCCAGGGCCAAGGAATGAAGCACCCATGCCCAGGTCCGGCTGCTGCATTCCCCCCCCCCCCTTCCCCTGCCCCAGCTTGGTGAAGGTATAATTGCTGAATGGCAGTTGCATGTAATTTACAGTGTAGGGCATGGGCTTTGCTGTGAGCATGCGCTGTGAAATGACCGTTAACACACCCTTGACCTTGGGAACCTATTGTTCTGGGGTGAGAACACTGCAGATCCACTGTCTTAGCAGCTTTCAAGTAGATAATATGCTAGAACTCACGAAGGGGCTGGAGCAGTGGCTCTGTGGTTACGGCGCTTGCCTGGCATGCGCAAGTACACGGGTTCGAACCCCAGCACCATGCACACAACTAAGTGTCAGAGCAACGAAAGCCATGTGAAAAACTCAATAAAAATTGATTCTCTTTGTCTTTCTCTCTCTCACTGTTCTTTAAAAAAAAAAAACAAAAAGCTCCCCGAAACATCTTCGCCCTGCGGATCTGCATCTTCCTACTCTTCAACCAACAGCTCCTCCAAGCCCGCTATGTCTCTGCAGTGCAGTGTCTCTTGGGTGCCCTTTGAAATCTGAGTAAGTTGCTTCTGATGGAGAAAACGAACTCTGGGACCTGAGCTGTTTCTTTTTCTTCCAACAGGCTTTTGTGTGCACGTTTTCCAAGGCACTGCAAGTGGAATACAGAGCAAAGGGAATCATTATCCAGGTGAAGTGGAGAGTTGTGAATCCTCGGGGGAGAGAACTCTGGCTTTCTGTGGGGCAGGGGTCACTGCTCCTGCGTCTGCCCCCAGTTGGGAGGCGGGCTGGGTGGATGCTATGGGGGTTCCTGTGACCATTGCTGGAGCAGCTGCAGCTGCTGCGATCCCTCTTGCTATGGTCCCTGCTGCCCTCGATTGTGCCCTGGGTGCTGTGGGGAGGAAATGAGGCAGGGGTGTGGTTGATCATGCTGAATCAGAACAAAAGTTGGAGTCTAGTCCAACTATCTTTCACTCTCTGACCCAGATACAAAGGTGGGCTTATGTGGGAGAAATCGTGGAGAAGGAACTAAAGAAATCTGAGTACTTGGTCCATGCTGGAGCTGGGGGACAGGGGAGTCTTTCCCTAGGGGCTGCTGATCTGTGATGGGCCACAGAGACTCCTATGCTCTGGTTCTCAGGCAGGGAGGGAAGGGGTGCTCTGCGGAGCAGTCATGGAGATCGCCTGCCTCGACCTAAACAGAGCTGGGTGGTCGCTGCCTTCCGTAGACTGAGCTTGGCTCAGCAGTAGAGTTCAGTGGATTCCGGAGCCTAGAGTAAACACGCAGAGGTGTTTGCTTTGCATTGCTTGCATGCTGTTGCCTTGGAGGTTTGTGACCTATCATTGGGAGTGAAAAAGACATACTCAAAATGGTACCTTTAAAATCGTTACTGCCCATGTTGGCTTTCTTTCTTTTTCTTCTTCTTTTAGGAGAGAAGCAATTTTATTTAGTTTTTCATGTGACTCATTCCTTGGACATTTCATTGTGTGCGTGGTGCTGGGGTTGGAACTCTCGCACTCGCACATGCTAGGCAAGCACCGTAACCACCAAGCCACCAAGCCACCGAGCCACCACTCCAGCCCCAACACGTTGATTTTCAATCAAGTTACCCAGGGGTCTCAGGCAGCCATTGCTGTAAACAAACCAGCTCCGGAATAGAGCTTATAACTGGGTGGAGTGTCGATGGTAGGAATTTGGCCAAACACAGCATTTTCCTTGCCTTGTGTGTGATGGTGACTGTCATGTCACTGTCCCATAGTCCCTTTCTTTCTCTGCCCTGCTGAGCCAGTCTCACCACCGGGGGATTTCTTCACTTCTACACGAACTGTCCACTCTCAACTCTTAGCTGACTTGGGACTTCCCTTCTATAGCAGTGCTTCTCCACAGGAGATAAGTTTGCTGCAGTAAAGAGTAAACCCTAGGGGCTGGAGCGGTGGCTCAGTGGTCACGGTGCTTGCCCGGCATGCACGAGTACTCGAGTTCAAACCCCAGCACCACGTACACAACGAAGTCTTGGAGCAAAGAAGGCCACATGAAAAGCTAAATAAAAAGTGTTTCTCTCTCTCTCTCTCTCCTCTGTCCCTCTCTCTTAAAAAAAAAAAAAACCCTAAAACTTCATGCCCACTGTGAGCTGTGAGCTGGCAGAAGACATTAGCTCATGGTAGCGATGATGGGCAGCTGCCATCCTGGAAATCTGTCAGTGCACACAGCAGAGAGAAAACAACACGGGTTCTAGAGGATCTTGCTTTGGCAATGAAATGCTCCAACCCAGAAGTGACACATGACATTTGTGTTCATACCGTTATGGACCAGATCTGGTTACATGATCCTACTCCCTGCAAGGATCCAGGAGATTCAATTCCAGCCTGTGTCTGGAAGGAGAAAGAACTGAAATCGCTGATAACCTCTAAACACGAATGATTACCCTAGCCACCTACCAGTGTCCTAGCCATGTGACACTCTTAGCATCATCTTTTTTCTTAAAGAGAGAGGGACAGTGAGAGAGAGAGAGAGAGAATCAATTTTATTTAGCTTTTCACGTGGCTTTCATTGCTCTGACACTTTGTGCTGGGGTGCTGGGGTTCGAACTCGCGTTCTCGTGCATGCACCGTAACCGCTGAGCCACCGCTCCAGCCCCATCTTAGCGTCATCTTAATCTTGATCCTTGTGGACCAGAGGCAACAGAGTCAGGAGGAGATGGGGTGGGAGAAAGGTGCTGCTCCCCAGGTACAACAGCTTGGAGCTGTCATCCTAGGAAGCATAGAAGGCAAAAAGCTTGTGAGTGTTCATAAACCAATTGGTGTTAAATGAACGAGGACACAGGTACCACAGATGTGGGTTTGAATTTGATCCCAGCTCTCTGCATGATCTTAGCTCATTTAAAACCTATGAGGCTGAGTTTCCCCATCTGTAAAAGAGGTTTATGATATGCTTCTCATTTCTCTGGGTTATCATGAAGATCTAATGACTAATAAGTATGCATGTTTAAACCACATTTACTGAGCTGCTATTTGGTAGACCTTTGGGTACCAAAGCTCATTGTAGGAAAGAAAATACTCTTACTATTTCCCTACCTGAAAATTGGGTTTGAGAATGCTCCTGGCATTTTCCAAAGAGTAACACTTCCAGATCCCTGGAAGAAAAGTATCCAATTAACCACAGTCTCAATTCCCAAAAGAGCCAATTCAATTGTATGGATGGGATCAGAATTGTGTTGCTATAAAACAGTGTCATTTCAAATGTGACGTGAAGGGAAACAGAAGCAGGAACACCAGCCTGGATCTCTTTCTTTCTAAAGATCCCAGAGTCTCTGTCTGGTAACAAAACCTCCTGATGGTGCTTCACGTCTGGCCAGGGTGGTTAGAGCACAGGAGAAACTGGTGTGGATTTCCAGGGCACATGTGGGGATTTAGTTTTGTAGTCACAAGAGGAAAGATTATGACGTTTGTGCAGCTCATGGCACCAAATAAAGTGTGACAGTGGGAATCCAACGTACTTTAAATTCTCCAGCTTTGGTTATATGTATTAGAAATGATCTGAAATAGGGTTTCCAATTCTGTATTGGTGGACATCCAGTTAAATTTGAGTTTCAGACGAATATGGAAGAGATTTGATAGGAAGTATTTCCCATTCCACATGTGTATAATTATGCTGAAATTTATTTTTTGTCTGAACTTAAGCTTTCCCTGCGCGACCTATGCTTTCTCTTGCTAAGTCCAGCAGCCCTGCTCTGTGAGAGCTCATGTTCCCTCTTGGTCACCCTGTGCTGCAGATGGAATTTGAGCCACTTGGTGTTGCATGGCTAAGACCGCATGGGAATCAATCTTCCTGGTTCCCAGCTTTGTGTCAGCCCTACACCTTTCATCTTTAAGGGTCCCTAAAATTTTTATGGAAAGAGAGAAGTTGGGAAATGGTGGGTGTGGGGTGGGTGGTGGTAAAATGGGTGTTAATTTAGTTTTCTCTGGCACAGATGCTTCTGTGTTATGGTCTTTATTTCACGTTGTAGGTGCTGACCCCATATGCGGTTTCAACCCCAATGACACAGTATCTGAATACCAACATGATAACCAAGAGGGCTGATGAGTTTGTCAGAGAATCGCTGAATTATATCACGATTGGAGATGAAACCTGTGGCTGTCTCGCCCATGAGATCTTCGTAAGTCATTACGTCTTTTCTTGAACCCAGAGAGGAGGGGCGTGTTGGGCTTGGCTGGTCTTTGTGGCTATTGGACCACTCAGCCTTTTTCCTTAAGGCAAGGATATGAGGCCAGAGGCTGAGCTATCACCAGCAACAGAGCCAGTGGAGTAGTCTGTGGCCAGGAGGGGACGGCTGGAGCGAGGGAGCTCAGCCCCTGAGCGACACCTCGCTTCTCCCTTCTGGATGGAAGGAGGCTCCCAGGAACTCTTGGGTAGGAAAGATCAGGACACCTGGGGCTTCCACGTGGGGATAGCTCTCTTCCTTGGCTCCCTGTTCTAGTAATCATGCAACTATCAGCCCTCCAGGGGGAAAGAGAGAAGGACCACTTTCATTTGTATCATGTGCTGATTCCCATGGTGTAAATATTCCCACCACAGCTGATTTTAAGCTACCAAGATGACTTTGCTGCCCAGGGATTGAGGAGGGGTGCACAGAGTTGGCTCCTGTGAGCATGCATGAATCAGATCCAGCACCCCCAAACCCCATAGAATGAGGAGGTGAGGTTCCATGGCTTGTGGCGCTAGGAGTTCATACCATTCCGAGACTGCTTTGAAAAACCAACGTAGATGTGAAACACAGGCAGACTTGAGCATTGCACACTGATGCGCACGCGCGCACACACACACACACACACACACACACACACACACGTCAATACAGCTTTGTTCCTAGCCCCATCAGGGAATTTCAATGCATCCTGTTCACTTGCCTATCACGTGTCAGCTTTCTCCCGGCCTCTCCAGCTGTTCTATATCGGTATGGAAATTAGGGTTACTGTTTCCGTCTCTCTCTCACCTCCTCTTCCCACCCCCTCTGCCGCTGTCTGTCTTTGGTGGATGCCGGTGGGATTCATGGCTCCACGCTCTGTGTTCTCCATTCGTTGACCTCCCAGGACTTAAGCGACTTTGACAAGAGCTGCTGAACTTTCTTAACGTGGTTGCTTTCTATCTTTACGGTAGAACCTCTGCAACGTGCCCAATCACCAGTTTAATCCACACCACACATGGACACGTACAAAGAATATAAAATCTTTATTTTTCCTATTGCTGGCCTGGTCTTCCTTCAAGTCACCATTTTGCTGTAGGAAAGCTAATTGGATGTGCTGAGTGAAATCAGCATAACCCGGAGAACCAAGGGTCGAATGTCTCCACTCATCTGTGGAGGCTGGAGCTAGACCCTGGCCATGGAGAAAGGAGGTCTGTTATGTTTTAAATCCAGATAAGGTGTAATGTCAGGCAACCTAAGGCATTTGTAGAGTTGTATTGGGAAGGTGGGAGGGATAAGGGTGGGTAATGGGGGGGCTTTTGGGGGTAAATGTAATTTTCAGAATTTATATATATTATATTATTTCATTAGAAGCTTGTTTGATTGTTCAACAAATAAATTTCTGAATAAAATAAAATGAAAAAAATAAGACAAAAAAAAAACCTAATTGGATGTCCAATGAGTTTGACCTTAGTTTCATGCCATCATGGAAACTGGGCATGTAGGACGTGTATTCTGTCATGTAGGGACAAATGTCCCATGTACACGGGAGCCTCCCTTCTTCCTGCCTCTTTTATTGAAACAACATTGTGGAGAGGAGTTCTGTGATTCCTGCTGGTCCTTAAGTGGGCGTTCATGGTGACCTTCACCTTCACCTACCCGGATGTTCTCCTTCCTGAAATGTACGTCTGTGGAAGGTGGAGGAGATGGCTAGGGTCTCCCCAGCTACGAGGGCTGCAGACACCTGAATCTCTGCCACATCCCCCATCCAAGGACAGGCTTGCTGTCCACAGGCAGCTTGGCTACAGAGGCCCTCTGACTTTCCTAGACGCATCAGCCCCAATGTGGATGGATGCTAACGAATCTGGAAAAACCAAATCTCAGCACCCGTCTCCCTCTGCTGAGATAATTTTCTGTGGTTGCATCCCAGCAGACTAGGGGAGGCAGTCACCTCTCCTTGGTCCTCAGTGCCACAGTCTTATTTATCACACTTTCCTATATTTACCCCCATGTCCCCAGCCCCCGGATAAGCCCAGAGGCCACACATGGCAGAGGGCACATGGTGACCACTTCTCCTTCTTTCTCTCCTTCCATATCCCACCTCCTCCCTGGTAGAAAGGGGACGGATTTCCGGGTGTCACATCCTGTTAGTCTCCAGGGTTAGCTATCTCCAGAGGGTGTGACATCCCCTTCACCTTCCAGAGAACCCTGTGATCCTGGTCCTCCAGGTGTCGTAACTGGGCTCTGTCACATCTGGGAATGTGCCCTGGGGACCGTGGTGCATGATGCTTCTGCCACATGTCTTGCTGCACAGGCCATTCCTACATGTCAAAGCTGGGTGTTTTCTTGGCCTTTCTCCTTTGATTTCTTAGGTAACAAATTCTCATCATTTCAGGCAAATAGACGCTAAGATCAGGCTAGGTAAAAAGAGATTTTGTGCCTGGTGAAGCAGGACAGAAATGAAAGCGTGGAACTGGTCAGGATTTAGGAAGATCGCTGAATCTAAAGAGATAGGTGGGGGCTGGAGCGGTGGCTCGGTGGTTATGGTGCTTGCCCGGCATGCGCAAGTACACGGGTTCAAACCCCAGCACCACACACACAACAGAGCATCGGAGCAACGAAAGCCATGTGAAAAATTCAATAAAAATTGATTCTCTCTCTCTCTCTCTCTCTCACTGTCCTTCTCTCTTTAAAAGAGAGAGAGAGAGGAGAGAGAGAGATAGGCGGCCGCATAGAGTCAAGGGTGGACAGCAACCCTTCCTTTATCAAGAGACAAGCGTGCTGTGTACCCAGGAGGAGGTTCGGGCAGGGATGAAGCCCCACTCTGTCACTGTGCAGGCTTCATGGATGCTAGCTTGTTTAGATGCCCAAATCACCTTGGGAGATTAGGCCCAAGGCCTCCCAGCTGGGAGCAGTGAGGCTGGCTGTAAGTCCACTCTGCCTGATGCCTTTTCTGGCTCCTTCTACGTGGCCTTTCCAGTTCAGGAGGGGATGGACAAGGGAGGAGATGAAGAGGGATCTTTTTAGGCCATTTTCAAGGGAGCTGGGGGTTTTAATTCATTCATTTGTTTTTAATAGCTGAGATCACTAATACAAAGATTTAGTTCAAGACAAATGAACTTCCTTAGTGGAAGAGTTTGATTTTGGCTGCTAGATCAAAAAGCTCTAATTGGGAGAAAGCTCTAGAGGAAAAAGTTGTGTTGATTCAGGGACCTGGCCAGTGGAAGGCTTACCTCTGCTTCCCCGAAGCTGACTCAGTCCTTCCCCTTGAAATATCTCTAGGATCTGAGCTCCCTGAAGAAATGGCTTCCTGAAAAGCTCGGGTTTTCTGGCTGAAGTCCTGTGGTGTAGGGAGTAGGTGGGTGGAGGAGTGTTGGACTAACAGGAGCCTGCTCTGGGTCCAGGGCCTATCTGATAGCACACAGGGCAGGAAATCTTCCAAGTCCTGAGCCCACAGCCTGAAATGATTTTTTCTTTTTTTTATCCAGAAATTTATTTGTTGAACAATTAAACAAGCTTCTAATGAAATAATATAATAGATGTAAATTCTGAAAATTAGATTTACCCCCAAGAGGCCCCCCCAATTACCCACCCTTATCCCTCCCCCCCTTCCCAATACATCTCTACAAATGCCTTAGGTTGTATGACATTACACCTTATCGGATTTAAAACATGAGAATTGAAATGCTTTTAATGAGGCATTCAGGCCTTAAGGTAGGGTTTCCTGTAGCAAATGCCCCATGCTGGTAACTCAGACCTTTCTGTGAATGACCTTCATCCATGACCTCATTCAGCATTTGTACACTTGCTTAATGCCAGGTGATGGACAGGTTTTCTAATTCTTTCTTGGAATCTCCTTTTTTTTTAACTTAAGAAATTTAGTTGTTATACAATAAAAAATGCTTCCAATGAAACAATATATGTATATATTCTGAAAATTAGATTTACCCCCTAGAGCCTGCCCTAATTTCCTACCCTTATCCCTCTCCCTGCCCCTCTACCCCCTTCTTCCCAATACATCTCTACAAATGCCTTAGGTTGTGTGTCACTACACCTTTGCTGGGTCTAATACATGACAGTTGACCTTCTTTTGCAATGGTCAGGGTCTAGCTCCAGCCTCCACAGATGAGTGAAGACATTCAACCCTTGGTTCTCTGGGTTATGCTGACTTCGCTCAGCATGATTTCTTCCACAGCCATCCATTTGCCTTCAAAGGCTGCAATATCATTGTTTCTAATTGCTGAGTAGAACTCCATGGTATATATGCACCATAGCTTTTGGATCCATTCATCCAGTGAGGGGCATCTGGGTTGATTCCATAATTTAGCTATTGTAAATTGAGCTGCTATGAACATCAGTTTCACTGTGTCACTGTAATGTGCTGATTCTAAATCCCCTGGAAAAACACCTTTTAATGGCAGAAATAACATGGCGGCACCTGGGAGATGGGACGGGGTCCTGCGGGTGTGGTGTGGTGATTAGCTTAGAGCTCTCTTGGTGTAGAATCCCCTTAGGGCTGATCCTACCAGGGTGTCCAGAAGCAGTTCAAGGGGACTTCGCTGATGTCTGAGAAAGGGTCACAAGACCCTTAGACTTCAGCAACTACTAGAGTATTTTAGGACTTCCATAGTTAGAAAGACTAATTCTTCTAGACTGACTCCCAACTGAGGTGTTTGATTTTTAGTCTCTCTGCTCAACTCTTCTGCGGACACTCATGCTTCTGTCTGTTAAAGGCCTACTTTCTGAACCTGATCCCGGCGTGGGCCTTCTACAGCGGCCCTTTCCAAAGGTTCATGCTGACGCGCTACACGGATTACCTGAGGCAGAATATCAGCCCCAAAGAGCCCCCGAGGGACGCGGGGACCAGCCCTGCTGCTCATCACTGAGCTCTGCGCTGGCCTCCAGGACCAGAGGAGCAGCCACCACCTTCCTCAACCAGAAGCAGCATGGTCGCAGGTAGAGGAGCAGAACCCAGCCTTGCCTGGGGCCACTTCACTCAAGCCTGCAGATGGTTGGGAAAGTTGTGGCATAAATCGTGTGTTGTTTCAGGCTGTACGCCTTCCTCTCTGTCAGTCACACCTGCAACAGAACACAGGCAGACCGACTAACTTAAGGTGGAAGCCGTCTCAAGTCAGGCAACCATGTGGCCGGAAGGAAGCCATTTTTACATTCTCTCACAGGTATCCCAGGACACCGGGAGCCCTTTCCGATCCCTTCCCAACTTTATATCAGCCAAGCGCTTAGATTGTACCCCGGAGCTCCTCCAATCAGAGTGAAGGGCAGTGCTGCGTCAGGTTCGAGATCTCAGCAGGTGGGCACCTGCCCAGGTGCACTTGCTGGCTAGGTTCCTTGGCACACCCTTCTGCAAAAATAAAGTCTGCTTTGCCCACCCACTTCTGAGCCGTGTTTGATTTTCTTACAACTCCGTATTTTTTCTTTTTTCCAGGGCTGAGGACTGAACCTGGGGCCTTGTGCATGCTAGGCAAGTGCTCTGCCACTGAGCTAAATCCCCAGCCCCACAACTTGGTATTTCTGACCACTTTGTTTCCTAACACTGTGCAAAGGGTTTTTAAGGTTTTAGTTGTGCGGAGGGGAGGGTCTCTATGGAGAGCATTGCAAAAGGTTCGCAGAAAACTTCTAAATATGAGAGAAGAAAACTTTGACTCTTGGAATATCAAAAACACACACGTAGTAAGTTACTTTAACAGCAATGTGTGTAAGTCAGAATTCAAAAGAGTATCTGAGGTCCCCAAACTTTTTCAGGGCTGCTGTCATTTTGGAGGATTGACAGGTTTTCAAACTGTCAGAGACCCAGGATGGTGGGTGGGAGAAAATGTGGGGCAACAGCTCCATCAGACCAGTTTTTGCCCACCTCCCTCCCCATTTCAACAAATGTGGCACTAGCTTTATATATATATATTTTTTTTTTTTTAACTTGGGGTTCTATGGAAGACTGAGTTTGTAAAAATAAAATCAGAATAATAAGTCACTAAAAGTAGTTTAAAACAATCACTCTAATGCGAGAGTTGCTAACCATATAAATGGGTTTTTGCAGGTCTCTAGCTGTTGGGGTGCCAGGATCACAGGGTGGTCAGTAGATTGAGGGGTTGTTGGTGGGAACCCCACCTGGGGCTGCCAGATGGAGCAGCTTGTATGTGGCCCTGGTGACTGGATTCCAAGCACAAGCATCTCAGAGAAAACCAGGAGGAAGCTGTGCTGCCCGAGATGACCCAGCCTTGGAGGTCACATCCCATCCAGATAAGCCCGTCCTGATTCAGCGGGAGGGGACTTGAAACCTGCTTTGCAATGGGAGGAGCATCAAAGATGTAATCGGAGATATTGCCCTGGCCCTCATTGGAAAAGGCATGTACCACACTAGTTAATCTTAGTGTTCGTCCTCACTCTGAATTTTGATGAATTATTTGGCCTTCCAACTAGTGATGAAGCAACTTATAAAAATATAGGCCTTGCGTTTCTGGAAACTTCAAACCAAACGCTGGTGAATCTGCCCTTTAGAAAGAGCTTCTGTATCTAGTAGTTAAGGTGAGAAAAAGAGGACTTTTCAGTTTATACAGCCTGGGGCTAAACCTAGGAGATCAGCCAGGTTGTTCAACAACTGATTGGCTTCTTGGGAGTCCTTACAGAGAATTTCTTCATAGGTTACATAATTTAGATTGTTTTTTTTTTCTCCCCAGGGCTGAGGACCAAACTCTGGGCCTTGTGTGTGCTAGGCAAGCACTCTGTTGCTGAGCTAAATCCCCAACCCCCATAATTTGGATCTTAAATGTTCCCTGAAGGGCCTCGGTTTGGTCCCCAGACGGTGGCATTATTGGAAGGTGGCAGAACCTTTAGGAAGTGGGTCTTTGTGGAAGGAAGGCAGTCACCAGGGGGCAATAGAAAGAGATATTGAGACCCCAGCTTCTTCCTTTCTTGCTTCAATTCCTGGCCACCATGAGGTGACTAGTTTTGCTCTGCCGAGTGCTCCCCATCATGGTGTTCCTTCTCACCACAGCCCCAAAGTGATGGGGCCATGAGGTCAACCAACCCTGGACTGAAACCTCTGAAACCTTAAGCCAAGATAAACCTTTCTTCCTTGTAAGTTCACTTTTCTCATGTATTTTGTTACAGCAATGGAAAGCTAACTAACACAATAGTCAAGGCCCCAAGACAGTGGACAGCTTTATGAAACTGGGGATAGAAAAGCTCTGTATTTTAAGATCCTATTGCCATCATCCTAATACGAGATGATAGCCGATATTTGTTGAATATTAATTACGATCAGGCACTACATAAAGCCCTATGATTCTTAAGAAGTAGGTACTAATATTATTTTTTTTAAGAGAGAAGGACAGTGAGAGAGAGAGAGAGACAGAGAGAGAAATAATCAATTTTTATTTAGTTTTTCATATGGCTTTTGTTGCTCTGACACTTAGGTGTATACGTGGGTGCTGGGCTATGAACCCATGTACTCTAGCATGCCGGGCAAGCGCTGTAACCGCCGAGCCACTGCTCCAGCCCAGGTACTAATATTATTGCTTTTATTTTACAGATGAAGAAACTGAGGCACAAAATGTTAACTAACTTGGGCAGATTTACCCTTCCAGTGAGGGGTGGAGATGGGAATTGGATGGGGGTCATCTCCTTCTCCTTCCAGCCTGGCTAAAACTCAGCAGTGGAGCCCCGTCTGGGCTAAAGCTATTCCATGTAACTAATGACAAGGGTAAACACTAAATCCCTGCTGAGGCTGGGATAAGTGTCCCCAAATGGCAGGTGCCAGAGGCTGCTGCTGGGAGGTGGTGGAGCCTCTCTGGAGTGGGGCCCGGAGGGAGGGAGTTGGGTCGCTGGGGATGCGCTGTTGAAGAGGTGTTGGGATGCTGGTCTCTTCCCCCTCTCTCAGCTTCCTCTGTCACTGCATGATCTCACCAAGACGCTCTGCCTCTCCACGGATGCGAGTGATAGGGCCAAGAGCCAGGGACTGGAACTCTAAAACCATGAGCCAAGATTAACCTTCCCTGCTTATGTGTTGGTCTCTCAGGTGCTCTGTGGCATGATGGAGGCCAACACAACCTCAGCTCTGTATGCATTTCCACCTATCTGGGAGATCAGGGAAGGTGTCCACATCTCAGCACCCACACCTTCCAGACTCCCCTGGGCTGAGAATGGTCCAGGAAGAGCGAGGCCTGCCCAACGCCCTGGTCTTCACCTCTGTGCAAGAGGCTGGGTTCTGCTTCTCACCTGCAGGACGTGGGACCCCAGGGAGGATCACAGCATCTGAGGCTGGGAGGGACGTCCTTCCTGCCTTCCATCTGGGCTGCCTCCAGGCATGCCAAAGGCTGGGAAGTGATTAGGGGTCACACTGCTGCCCAGTTCCCTGGGACATCGCCCTTCTCTTGCTTGTGGATGGGAACCAGGGTGCCCCACTTCCAAGCCTCCTGAAGCCAGTGCTTGCAGAGAAAGCAGAAGTTGGGTCCTGCAAGGGCCAGCAGGATTCAGTCAGGTTGGTGAGGTTCTGAGGCCAAGGGTTGTCCTTACCCTTGGGGTTGAGGTGGGGCAGCCTGGCCTGGCTCGCTACTGCCCTCTAATGGTGCGGGAGGGGCGCTGCTGGTCATTCCTGCCTCATCCTGCAGAAATTTTACAACAAGCAGATTTGGGAAAGAAATCCTTCAATTTTTTTCCCTCAGTTCTTCTGAACTCTGTGTGTGTGTGTGCGCTCGTGCGCGCGTGTGCACTCATTAAGAGCAGAAACAAAGGAGAGAAGAAAGAAGAAAGGGTCTGTTTCTGGGTCCCAGGCACCTGCAGTGCCTTCTGGCTTCTTGGAAAAAAAATCACTGGTTGGTTGTCTCATCACCTGGAATTAACCACTCTTTGATGATGGATTTCTTGTTATAACTGTATGTGTATGCATGAGTCTAAGTGCAGATTTTATATTCTACCTTTTTCTTTAAGATTATGGCATCATATTTCTGTGTTGATAATTAACGAAAATGATCACTAGCTGTGCGTATCACCTGTGATCCCAATGATTTGGGAGGCTTAAATCTTTAGGCTCACAACTAGTGTATTAAGTTTAAGTTCATAGTGAAATAGAGACTCCAACAGAAGCTTAAAAAGAAAGGCTTTTTTTTTAACAGAATAATCTCTACATGGGAAGTCCAGGGAAGCTGCCAGCTCCATTTCTAATGTGTCCAAAACGGCTGCTACGTCTGCAGCCATCGCGTCTGCATCCAGGCAACAGGATGGAGACAAATGGAGGACCGAGGAGATGCACACAGCACATGCCATATTGACTTCAGGAGGATTCCTAGGAGGGGCACAGGAGCATGCTTCCCTTCCCACTGGTAGAACTTGGTCCTTCAGCCAAAACCAGCTGCAGAAGGCTGGCATTTCCACACTCCAACACTATTGAAAAAAGAGATGACAGACACTGGAGACAACAGTGGTCTTCACAATCTTGGTCCTCCTTAGAGATAAGGTCGTGGAAGCATGAGGACATTAAGTTGTTTTAGAGAGGTTAAGAATGCCAGACCTGGGGCTGGAGCGGTGGCTCAGCAGTTACGGCGCTTGCCCAGCATGCACAAGTACACAGGTTCAAACCCCAGCACCCACGTACACAACCAAGTGTCAGAGCAATGAAGGCCATGTGAAAAACTCAATAAAAATTGATTCTCTCTCTCTCACTGTCCTTCTCTCTCTCTTAAAAAAAAATAAAGCCAGACCTGAGGCTTAACCCAGGTCTCAAATTTGTATGCTCTTCTGCTCTGTTACCGTGACTTTCATATCACGATTTAATGAGGAACCAAGACGTGGAGCCGTTTTAGAATATGTGGCACAGAGCTGTAGTCCCCTAGCACTGGCTGTGGTTTTCCAAGCTCAGCTGCACCAACCCCACCCCTGGGGAGTAACTCAAACCCTGCGGAGACTGCACCAGGCAGTGAACACAGAGACCCTCGCTGGAGCAGGGAGTGGCCAGTTTACCAGAAGATAGGGGCACACCTGTAATTCCAGCCACTCAGAAGGCTGAAGCAGGAGGATCGAAGTTCAAGGTCAGCCTCAGCAACTTTGCAAGGCCCTGAACAATTTAGAGAGACCCTGTCTCAAAATTAAAAAAATAAAAAAGGCTGAGGATGTGGCTCAGGGTTGAGCATCTCTGGGTTCAATTCCTGGTACAAAAAAAAAAATGTTTAAGACTGGAAAATGCAGACGGTATCATATTTCTTAAACACTTGTCATTTAAACATTATTGTGGGAAATTCCAAAAAATAGAGAAAACTGCCAGACAGTACAAGATGTCCCGTGTACTCCTCACTCACTTTTAGGAGTTTTCAGCCTTGTTCCTTTCTCATTTTATCTGCAGCCCCATCTTCTCTCCATCCTCCCCTGGAGTTTTTAAATCCTTTTCTTTAAAAAAAAAAAAAACAGGTGAATTTACATATACTAAAATACAGGAATCTGAACTGAACAGTTTTGATAAGAGGGTGTGTTATCCACAACCCGGTCACGATACCCAACACTTCCATTACCCGGGGAAGGTTTTGGAATTGTACCCCCAGAGATTAATTCTGCCTGCGCTAGGGTTTAGTGTAAGTGAAATCATATGGCACGGGCTCTTTTCCTGTCTGGCTTCTTTTACTAAGCATCAGGTCTGATATGTATCCGTGTCGTTGCATTGAGTATTAGTTCATGTAGGAATATATTACAATTTGTTCATCCATTCTCCTTTTGATGGAAGTTGGATTTTCCAGCACGGGGTAACATGAACAGAGATGCTAGGAACATTTTTTTGCCTAAGTATTTTTGTGGACATATGTTTTCATTTCTCTTAGGTTTATTCTCAGGAATGGATTTACTGGGTCAAAGGGTTGGTGTATTAAACATTTTATTTTAACTTAAAACATATAAAAGTATATTATTTTGCCAATCTTTTGATGTAGGGCCAAGTCCTTTCCTTTAAGTAGGGGTCTGCTGATTGGAACTGTGGCTTGTCTTTCTCACATAAATCACACCCACAGGATGTATCAATGACAGTGCGCAACTTGGATTTTTTTTTAAAAAAGTAGAACAAGAACTTAAGGACATTTAAAAGTCATCTGAACACAGAATCCGTTAGGATTTTCAAAGATCCCCTCAATGATTGCTTACAGTTTTCTTGTCCATAGTTAACTTCTATAACAATAACTTTTATTTATTTGCACTTTGCAATGGTTTGAATGTGACTCCTGGAATTCATGTTGGAAACTTGGCTCCCAAGGTCATGGTACTTGGAAGCCAGACCTCTGGGAGGCGATTGGATCAGGAGGACTATACCCTTGCGACTGGTTGACCCTGTTCATGGATTCGTGGGTTATCAGCAGAACGTTTTTTTGTGAGTGAACTATCTGTGGTGGATTGCTGTCTTGCATGATGCCCTCTGCTGTGTTACAGTATCAGGAAGGCCCTTCCAGATACCAAGCAGATGCTGGTACTGTGCCTCCGGGACTGTAATAAATCAAATTCTACCTTTATAAATCACCTGGTCTTGGGTATTCTGTTACAGCAACAGAAAACAGACTAAGACACCCTTGTTGAGTTTTTACAAAGCATTCGCCACGGCATTTCATAATTAGAATAAATCTTTTACATCCCAACTTCATCGGTCTATGTATTTGTAATTCAATCGTGTATTTATAACAATGAATAGAACTGATACTGGCAGGTTTGGGAACACACAATCCCTCTTTGTGTGCTCACAGCTCAGTGGGTAGGAAGAAACAAAAGGTGCCTAGCAAAGAGTGGCCTTCTATTTGGTAGCAGATGTTTAATAAGACTTACTTACTGGCCTGCTATCAGTATGTTTTTCAGCGGGAACATATTTGTTCTGCTATGTAATAAATTATTCCCAAACTTAGCAGCTTAACACAACTACTCTGCTTGGGGTTTCTGCAGGTAATGAACTTGGACAGGGTGTGGTGGAGAAGACTTGTATCTGCCTCAAGGTGTGTGGCAGGGAAGCCAGGGTGGATGGGGGTGAGGATGGTCGGAAGGTCCCTTTTTCATGCATCTTTCAATTGATGTGACTGTTGGCTGGGGCTGTCATTAGAAGCCTCTCTGTGTGACTTGGGTTTTGTCCCAGCATAGAGACCTTCTTACATGGTGACTCAAGGTTTCAACAGTGAATGTCCCAGTAAATGTTTAGTAATTGTGTTGTCCTCTTTTGACCTAGTGTGGAGTTTCTGTTGATTGAAAGTAGGTGATAATGAACATCTTTTCATAGAACAAAATGCCATTCATATCTCTCCTCCTCCTCCTCCTGCTCCTC
>PVKS010008911.1:0-66219 GCA_004027875.1 Aplodontia rufa | reverse complement strand
CCCTGGACAATGAGAAAGTTGGTCTAGAAACATGAGTTAAATTCAGATAAGATGTAATGCTTTACAATTTAATACTATTTTTAGAGTTAAAACGGGAAGGGGAAGGGAAGGATAAGGGAGGGTAATTGGGGGGGCACTCCTGGGGACAGTTGCAATGTCCAGAATATATACACATCTTATACACATTTTATATTGTTTTGTTAAAATCTTGTAAGGTTGCTCAAAATAAAAAAAAATTTTAAAAAAATGAAGAAAAATTTAAAGACAAACCTCCCCAATCTATAAACTACCAAAAATGGAATATAGACATGCAAATAGAAAAGATTTTTCTTCCTCTAGCTTTAGTGCTACATATTATTTGAAAAAAGTAGACAGTGTAAGAAAGACATTTCTCTTTAGCTGGGCATAGTGGTGCATGCCTGTAATCCCAGCTACTCAGGAGGCTGATGAAGCAAGAGGATCACAAATTCAAAGCCTCAGGATTTAGCAAGGTCCTAAGCAACTTAGCAGGACCCTGTCTCAAAATAAAAAAATAAAAAGGTCTGAAAATGTGGTTCAGTGGTTAAGCACCTCTGGGTTCAATATCTGGTACCGAAAACAAAAACACATTTGTCTTTCATTCTGTGGGGAAATGAGGTATTTCTCTCTGTGTGTGTGAGTTTGCGGGGGTAAGAGATAATGGATGAAGGAGTGTAACACATTAGTATTATTTTTCACAAACAGGAAGCTCTAGCTTCTGAGTACAGTCAGGGAGATTGGTAAGAATTTTGTGATAGCACAAAGTTTTATGGAAAGCAATATCCTCAAACTCAAGGTTTTTGTTTGTCTCTTTGAGTTGTGTATTAGTTTTCTAATGTTGCTGGAATAAATTAGGATATACTTTATGCATAAAACACCATAGTTTTATCACTTGACAATTCTAGAGGTTAAAAGAGTCAGATGAGCTCCTGGGGCTAAAACCAATGTGTCACCAGGACTGCAGTTGTTCCTGGAGGCTCTAGCAAGAGCCTGTTCCTTGCTATTTTTCCAGATTCTAGAAGCCAACCATGTTCCTTGGCTCAGGACCCTTCCTGCATTCTCAAAGCTCTCAGTGTCCCAATACTCTGTCCTCCACAGCCACATCTTCAAACAATACCAACTGGGAATGTATTTCTGCTTTAAGGACAAGATTAGGTAGAGCCTTCCCAAGAGATCCAGAAGAATCTCTCCATCTCAAGGCCATTAACTTAAGTATACCTGTAAAGTAATTTCCCTGTATAAGGTAACACATTAACAGGTGCTAGGGATGAGGACCCAGACCTCATGCGTGGTGGTCATTATTCTGCCTACCATAGGTTGGCTATAGACTTCATGTGCCAACCCATCCATTTTTCACCACATCACTGAAGAAATTTTTAATGTGAAGTCAAGAAGAAGGCCGTGGCAAAATTAGAATTTCATGATTCCCAGCTCACAAATGAAAAACAGCTAAGGATTAAGTAAAGGATTAAATTAAATTGGATTTCTCACTCCCGCCAGTTATTTCAAGCGTCTCATTTGATAGCCTCAGGGTATTACTGATGTTAAATAATTTGATCCCTAGCTTGAATTTTTTCTTGACTTAATCATTTTTGTGATTGTTCTCTATCAATGGAAGATATGTTTTGGAGCTATCCGGCTCTAGGAGATGCTTTCATGGTAAGATTGGAAAAACCATGACAACCGGCACCGAGGTAGGTTAGTAGGGACTCTTTAAAGAAAGAAAAGTCATTTGATAATCCAGGGCAAGACAATGCATTAGGAACACAACGTGAGCCTCAGGGACAACTTAAAATTCTCCAGCATCCATACTAAGTAAGTACAAAGAAACCAGGGATATCCAAAATATCATCATTTTAGCATGTAATCAAATACAAATTATTGATGATATATTTAAAGCTTTTTTTCTTTACACTGTGAATTTGGTATCTGGTGGGAACCTCGTACTCAGACAGCATGCCTCAGTTTAGCTGCATTTCAAGTGTTCATTAGCCAGATGTGGCTGCTAGGGTCCATGGCACTGGGTAGACCTAGTAGAAACTCCTTTCCCTTAAGGAGCAGCCTTTAATAGTCTTGTTCATCGAGTCCTTTGTAGCATTCTCTACTCTTATACAAATAGATTCAAAAGCTTGATCCACTTAGATCAAATAGTGTTTCTCCCCATCTACCTCAATACCAGTATCATCTCCTCCCTTGCAGATGTCCACTAGAGAAGGAAGGAAAACTAGCTCTCACCTGCCCAGTTTTCTTTGCCGTTGGGGGGGGGGTGGGCATTTGACTCTGTTGTGGTCAATAAACAGTGATCCAAGTTATGATTAAGGTTTCCAGCAGCTTAGGAGGCTAAGGCAGAAGGATTGCTTGTTCAAAGCTGCCCTCAGCAACTTTGTGAGGTCCTAAGTAACTTAGTGAAATCCTGTCTCAAAATAAAAAATGAGAAAGACTGGGACTGTAGCTCAGTGGCTGAATGCTCTGGGGTTCTGTCTCTTAACCCAAAGGAAACAAATAAACCAAAAAAAATTTTTTTTCTGGGAACTAGTTCTGACCCTTTTTCCTTCTACATGCCCTGAATGTGATGCCTAGAACTGTGGTAGCCCAGAAATTCTTCAAGACCCATGTCCTGACAAATAGCAGCCAATGCTGACAGCCACCCACTGCCCAATTTCTTTCCATTAAAAACATCCTTATTTATTTAAGTGATTATTAGTGGATTGCTCTTTGGCTTGCATTTTTATCCCTAAGTTTTGCGAAACTGAGCTCTGGCTTCTGCTCTGCATAAACTATATTTCTCATTTGTCCCCTGGCTGCCTGTTAGTTCTGACAATGGGGCACTAGCAGGAGATTAGGAAATAGGAGAAATGAGCAAGGACTTCCATGTTCCTATTTTGCTCCCCTCAGGGACTGCTGTGGATTACCTGTTTCCTGACTGGACCCTGACTGACACTGTCCCCACGTCCCCTATGTGGTAGGCAGAAGAAGGGTT
This sequence comes from Aplodontia rufa, assembly GCA_004027875.1. NCBI lineage: Eukaryota > Metazoa > Chordata > Mammalia > Rodentia > Aplodontiidae > Aplodontia > Aplodontia rufa. The sequence goes on along the minus strand of PVKS010008911.1, from coordinate 63,221 downwards.
TTAAAGCACAAGTCATCATATTTATAGCATGTTCTGGTGTCAATAAAAATAAAACCCAAATTCCTTACTGTGGCCCACGAGATCCTGTGTCGTGTGACCTTGGACTACTTCCCTGATCTTTCCTCCAATCCCCGCCTCCCCACCTCCTCTGTCCCAACCACGCAGGACTCTGTGCTCTTCCAAGTCAAATCAACTCAATTGCTCTTACCTCGGGGGACACGGAACTAGCATCACCTCCTCCCCTCCAGGACGCTCACCTGGCACTGTCCCTCATTGTTTCAGCTCTCTGTTCCCTTGACTTCCCTCAACACCTGTGGAAATAGACCTAGCACTCCTGATCCGCTCACCTTGCTCCTTGTTTTTCCCTAGAAGTTTCCCCTGGATGTTTCACAATGCTTAATAGTTTATTTATTATTCATTTCCCCCAACTGAAAGAAAATTCTGTATGGAGAAGAGCTTGGCGACCTCATTCATTGCCTCATCTAAAACAGTTTGAGTTGAGACTCATTGGAAAAGAACAGGTGAAGTGGAGAGAGAAGAGGGAGGGATGATACAAGTTATGAGTGTGAAGATTTTCAAGTTGCTCCTTACATATTTATTTGGGCATGCTCAGCTGACAGATGGAGACGCAGGAGTGTGGAGCTAATGGGAGAGATGTCGCCAACTGAAGCAGATTTGACTAAAGCCATAAGAAGAGATGAGAATGTCCAGGAACAGTTTATGGAAAGATAGGAGATTCAGGATGAAACTGTATAAGACACAATATCAAAAAGATTCAAAGGGGTTTTGCAAGATTTTGAATGGTGGGAGGTGCTGTTCCAAAAGTCACTAGAGGAGGTACTGTCCAGAGGAAGGTGATCAAATGCTGCAGAGAGGTCAAGTGAGTTCAGGGAAGCTGCCCTTTTGATTTTTGGCAGCTTGTCAATCCTTGGGAAAGCTTTTTTTGGAATGATGGAATGAGAGCTTTTTGGAAAGTCAGATTGAACTTGAAGAATAAACAAGGGCTAAAGAAGCCTGGGCTTCTTAAAAAAAAAAAGAGAGAGAAATCAATCAATCATCTTCTTAAAAAAAGATAAATCAATCAATCAATCATCTTAAAAAGAGAAATCAATCAATCAATCATCTGTGGAGGAGAGAGTCCCTGAGTAGAGGCGAGATTAGTCCAAAACGAGAACAGATGTTATTTTTTAGGTGAGAGATATTTAGATGTGCCACACAATACTGGAAATGAGCAACCAGCACTGAAGGCAGATGTCGGGATGAACTGGGGGCCTCTGCATGTGAACCTTGGGCACCAACGAGGACAACAAAAGCCTTTTGAAGAAGTGACCTTTTGGGGTATAGGCACAGAATCAACAGACTCTCCCACTCTGCAGGGCTGGCCCCCCCAACTCCCTGATTGCTGAGTGTGCCCCTTCCCACTCTTAATTTAGATTTGAGATCTAAAATATTTGCAAAAAAATCATACATTCCTATTTTTATGGCTTCTTACAGGCTCCAGGATACATATTCAAATAATATCCTTGGATCAGATTGGTAGAAGCCCAGAATCCCCCAGATTAATACATAGATGTGTTCTAATAATAACAGAGTAGGAGTAAGTAAAAAATTTAAAGGAATTAACTTTGTTTTGTTTTTAAATATTGAATACTTTAAAGAGATATTTGATCTTTGACTCTCTTTACATTTTTTGTGAATATTGATAATATGCCCTGATGTGTATATATATACAATGTATATGTATATGTATACAATGAATACATAATAATTTCACAAGTCACCATGCTGAAAAAATCTATAATCTATTATGCACTGTAACCTGAGGCAGGAGAACTTGAGAGTGTGGTAAAATCAATCTTTGTGGTTGACCCATACTGTTTTCTTTGAGTCCAGCCACTCTACACTGTGTGTGCTGGCATAAGAACAAACGGTGTATCCATGAGTTTGCTGATTAGTGAGCAGTTACATAAGACAGTTCCACTTTCACTGAACGTAATAACAACAATGATTTCTTCTGAAGACTGCTGGAAATGAAAGCCAACTTTAAGCAAAAAGCAGCTATTTAATTTTGAAGTTGTATCTGGCAGAAATTGTATTCATTTCCTACTATTGCCATCACAAATGACAACCAGCTGGCTCAACATAACAGAAGTGTGTTCTCTCACAGTGACAGAGGCCAAAAGTGCAGAATCAAGGTGTTGGTAAGGTTCGTTCATTCTGGAGGCTGCGGGAGGACCGTTTCACGCCTCTCTCCTTGCTCCTGGTAGTGGCCAGCATTTTTTGGTATTGTCAAGCCTGGAGCAGGACCACTCCAATCTCTCTGCCTAAGTTGTCACATGGCCTCTTGTGTGTCTCTGTGTTGATGTCTTCACATGATACCAGTCATTGGGAATGGTGTCCATCCGGATCCAGTATTATCTCATCTTAACATGATTACATCTGCAAAGACTATTTCCAAATAAATTCAGATTGCTCGTACCAGAGGTAAGAACTTCCACCGGGGCTGGCATGATGGAGCTGGCATGGTGGTACACATCTGTGATCCCAGAGACTTGAGAGGCTGAGGCAGGAGGACCACAGGTTCAAACCTGGCCTTAGGAACTTAGTGAGGTGCTAAGCAATTTAGCAAGACCCTGTCTCAAAATAAAAAACAAAAAAGAGTTTAGGATTGGCTCAGTGGTTAAGCCCCCCAGATTCATTTCCTGGTACCCCCCAAAAAAGTACGAATAAAAATAAACCAAAAAACAAAATTCTACCTATGTTATTTGGGGAGGGCAGGGAAACAATTCAACCAACGAAAGCCTAGTGAGAAATAGGTATTTAGAAAAGCTTAGGGGAAGAGTCCCCATTAGCACATAAGATGTGAACTTGATATGCTGGGCAGCAAATCACACATTTTATGTATTTGGCCAAAACTGGGATCCCTCTGGGAAAATGAAATAACCCCCCAGACTTCAGTGTGTCTTGGGATTTTGGGTACTGGAAAGCAGATTATACCACTGCGCTTATGGGATTTTTCTCTCTTCTAATTGTGCCAAGTCTAGTCTGGAAACTTGAAGCTGCTCTTAAAAATTCCACAAACCACTCAAAATCAGTCAAAATTGTGATAATTTCCAAAATATTGCACTCTGGAAGGGGAACATCTCCTACCCTATTGACCAAGTCTCAGAGTGTCTTTCTATTGCATTTGAGGCTACAAAGCCATTTTCTTCATGGTCCTTATGGTACCTGGAACTCTTCAGAATTTGTATAGCTTATTTTAGAAAATTTGCCAGAAGCTGGCCTTTTGTATTTGTGTAACTTACATGATGAATAGTGTAAGTATTAAGGTCTTTCAAAAACAACTAAATATTTTTTCTTTCCTTACAATTGGAATAATTCATTTCTGGGAGTTACGCATTACATTAGGTTTCCTTTGGGTTCATTTTGTTTTATAATTTTAATAATTCATGATGCATTGTTGTGTATCTGTGCTATTATTTTCCTTGGGCACAAATATGTCACATCAAAGTTCTCTTCTGAACTGAATTTCTGTCAATAGGGACCTGTATGCTTTGGAGCCAGCTAGGACTAATAATTTTCATTGTTGCAGCTCTCATAAATAATTCAGTGGGCTCAGTTCCAACACATGAACAGAATGGGTGAGCGGTCCCTTGAAAGGAGAAATTTCAATATCAATTTTTTTCCCTCTATTTCATCAGTATTTAGTGAATCCCAGTGAAAACACTCTGGGATGCAGACAGTATTGGTAAGTAATGGGATTAGTTAGTGCTTTCCATGTTTTGCGACTTGTGTTGATTGACATATAGAAGGAAGTTAGTTTTGGGGTCTGACCTTTACTTTATCAGCTGCCCTGGATCTTGTTGCTGTTTGCATAAGCTACTTCGGGAAGGGCTGCTAGATTGTGTATTGTTAAGCTTGAAAAACAGGGTGTCCACACGGGCTTCAGATGTTTCGAATTGGTATCACCTGCCAATTATTCCAGATCCTTCAAGGGGTGCACGTAGAGGCCTACTGATCAAATGTGTGCCTCCAAAATCCAGGTGTGGCAATGAAAGAGCTAATGTAGAGAGGCCTCGAGGGAGCAGGGTGAAGGCCCTTAAAGAAGAGGCTCCAGCCAGCAGTGGAGAGCTCTTCCTTCGGGAGAGAGCTTCCATACTTTGCTGCTGGACGTGGTGACCCTGCTCCTTTGGAAGATGAGCTCTTGTCAGCAGCCGAACCTGCCTATGCTTTGCTCCTGAGCTTCCCAGCCTTCAGAACTGTGAGAAATTGCTGTCTATTTGTTGTGAAGTAGAGTCTTGTAACGTTGCCTTGACTTGTTTGAGATTACTCAATGTTAGGCATTTTTGTCGTAGCAGCACAAATGAATGTTGCCTTGAAAGAGAGACGTAAAGTATGGATATATAAAAAGGAAAAGTAAAGTTTGGACAAAGAAAGACTGTTTTGGATCTCCAGCCTGTGGTCTTTCTCATCCCCAGCCCATCCCTCAGGTCAGAACCTGGCTGGATGGGGACAAGTTAGGACTTAGTCCTTACGTCCTGAAGGCCCAGTGCGTGCACAGCAATGAATGGGTGGCTGTGGGACTGACAGAGGGTCCAGGAAGTGTCCTTGCCCGTGGAGATCTTATTGTCTCAACTCCTAAGAATAAACCAATTGTAGGAACAATAAAATGTTGCGGAGCATGTTAGTTTCTTTTTGCTGTAGTAACAAAATGCCACATATTTAATGGTTTTAAACAACACGAGTTTATTGTCTTATAGTCCTGGAGATGAAAAGTCCGATGTGGTCTCTGGGCTAAAAATCAAGGTGTGGGCTTGCCTGGATTCCTTCTGGAGGGCTTTGCAGAGTATACGTATACTTTCTCTTGACTCTTCCGGGGTGTAGAGCCTGCCCATATTATTGACTCAAGGCTGGCTTCTGTCTTCAAAGCCGGAGACGGTTGGGAATTTTTCCCTTATATTTCATTATTCTGAAATTGAATCCTTCTACTTCCCTGTTTTAAGACTCTCATGATTACATTGGGCCCACTTAGGTGATCCAGGATAATCTCCCTGTTTTAAGGCCAAACTAGCAAATTTACTTCTGTCAGCAGCCTTATTTCCCCCATGTCATGTAACCCCAGATTCTCGTTGGTTCTGGGACTAGGGCGTAGACTAGGCCATTCAGCTATCTGAGGGAGCAAGAACATCCCAATAGTCAGCTGTAGTCTCCCGGTGAGAAGGTGAGCAGCTTTGTCCCAAATTCTCCTGCTTTGTAAATGCTTTTTTGGAGAAAGAGAGGGTACTAGGGATTTAACTCAGGGATCCATTAACAGTAATCTACATCATCCCCAGTCCTTTTATTTTTTACTTTGACCCAGGGTCTTGCTAAGTTGCTGAGGCTGGACTTGTACATGTGATCCTCCTGCCTCAGCCTCCAGAGGCACAGGGATTACAGGTGTGCACCGCCATGTGTTGCTGTAAATACATTTCACTGATGCATTCTGGCACTGAGAGAAGCAAGAAGCAACTCAAATGTCAAGCTGTGTCCAATTTTTACCTTATCTCCCCCATCACCTTAAATCTGAACATGGAGTTACTGTAGTCTTTTCCTTTAGCTGGTAGATCTTTGATTTTTATATAACAAATTTAAAGAAGGACATCAAGCAGAAATCTGATTAATTATTGGAAAAAGTTTTGATCCATTCAGATAGCAATGAATGGTGGAAGAAAAGTTCTTTCCAATGCACTGAAAGAGAACGTAGCAATAACACCCTCTGCACATGCAATGCTTATCTTGTAGCATTGCCAACTGTTTTCATATGCATAATTTGGTTTATCTTTCTGTAGTTGATCCCCAGGGAAACATCTGTCCAACACACATCCTGCCCATTGTTTCAGCAGCCATGGTCGAACTCCTGCCTCACAGAACCTGCTCTCAGTCTGGTAGAGCATGACCCTGTGGTCTCATGCCCTGGCTGTCGTCCACACCCACTCAGTGAAGCCCATTGGATGTTCCCTTCTAAGTACTTGGAATTGAGACACAAAAACTGTGCACAACACAATGGACCCTAACATAAACTATGGAATTTAGTTAATAATAACGTATCAATATTGGTTCATCGATTGTAAGAAATTAATCTGCTCATGTTACTATCACAAAATACCATACACTAACCAGCTTACAAACAACAGAAATTTATATCTCACAGTTCTGAAGGCTGGGAACTCCAAGAGTAAGGGACCACAGATTCAGCATTTGCAGAGGGGCTGTGTTCCAGGACCATAGATTCAGCATTTGCAGAGGGGCTGTGTTCCAGTTCACAGATGCACCTTCCTGCTGTGTCCTATGAGGTCTCTTACAGGCGTCTTATAGGGTGGAATCCGGTTCAGGAAAAGCAAATGCAAAATGGAGTGTGAAGTTGAATATTTATTTGGAAGAGGTCCTGCAAATGAGGGATCTTGGTGCTTAAGCCTTTAGGGTGAATCTATGCCTGCCTGTGCGCTGGAGCAAAGCAGGTCTTCAGGAGGGGGGAAAGATTGGAGCAAATGCAAGGAGAGAGGACAAGGTGGCAGACGGTGCTTGAACTCACTGTCCAATCTGAGCTCTTATGAAGCCCAGATTTGCTCCCTGTGAATATTTTCAGCAATGTGCCCCCTTATACTTAAACTCCTGTGTTGGGCAGGGTGTAATGGAGCACACCTGTAATTCCAGAGGCCTGGAGGCTGAGACAGGAGGATCACAAATTCAAAGTCAGCTTCAGCAAGTTAGCAAGGCCCTAAGCAACTTAGTGAGACCTTGACTAAAAATAAAAAATAACAAAGGGCTGGGGATGTGACTTAATGGTTAAGCATCCCTGAGTTCAATCCCTGGTGCCAAAAAAGATAAATAAATAATTTTTAAAAAACCTACTGTGTTGGAACCAAACAACCATCAGATGCAATGTACCTGGTAGGAGAAGACAGGTGATAGGCTGTAGTCTTGTTTTCTAAGTGGCATTGCTAAGACAAACACAAAGTAGGAACTTACTGAAGGTGGGCATGGAGCATGCCCCCCTTAAACTGAGCCTGCGCCTTTGACCCTCAGTTGAGTGCTCTCTTTCCTGTCTTCAGTGTGGGTTTAGCACCTCCTGAGAGAGCCTGCACCTTAGGATCCCATTACTTATTCCTACCCACATTTCTCATCAGAGATCCCTTGAAATGCAATTCTGTCGCCTTGCAGACTGAGAAATCATGAACGGAGAGGGAACAGGGTAGGTGTCATCAGAAGATGGCATCTTAGACAGGAAGTCCAGGGGCCCCTATTCATTACAGTTGCTTATTGAGACCCTTGCATGCCTTCAACTGGAGTGATTGGCAATAAGGGTATTTTTGAAACTTTCCCTCTGGGAAGTTTCCTTCCTACTTTGATGTGACAAAGGAAATGAAAAGCTTTAATTTAAGCTGAAGTCAATTGTAGACTCCTTAGGTCCTAGAATGGGGATACAATTGGACGATGTGGCAGAAGATGTGCTAACACATCCCAAGACTTGCGGGAAAGAATGCACACAGTGGATGGGTAGGCCAATTATTCTGGAACACACCCTGGGTGGGTGTTCTTTCATGCTGTCTCACTATTGCAAGCGATGGTCTCCATGCATTTGCTGTTCAAATCCTTGGGGATGCTTCAATCCTGTTTACCATGCATCTTGGCAGCTGGTAACTACTGACTTAGAACATAATCTCCAAGGGTAGAGGGAGTAGCAAGTTATGTGACTATTTTCTTTTCTGTTTGTTTTTGCAGGGATAGCTATTGAACTCAGGGCCTCATGCACGCTAGGAAAGTGCCCTGTCGCTGAGTTGCGACCCCAGCCCTATGTGACCATTTTCTGTGTTCTTAATAGTAAAGAGTGTCCTGTGTACATAATAGTAAAATAGTCTATCTCTTTTCTTAATGACAAAACAGCTGGGTCAGTGCTGAGATGTTTCCATATACTAGCACAAAGTGTCCCCAACAGCCTGGCAAAGAAATGATCACTCTCCAACACAGGTGTAAGGAAACGAATGCAATGTGTGCATAGTCGAGAAATGGAAGACACAGAACTCAAAAATTGGTCTCCTAGACTGTAGGGGCTCACTGCCCACGTGTCCATTTTTAATCTACTGTGACAAAATACCTGAGGAAATTACATGAGGAAAGACTTATTTTGGTTCATGGTTTCATAGGTCAGTATACGTCCCTTGGCATCAAGTTCAAAGGTCTTTGGTGGACAGAACATCATGATGGGGAGCACTTGGTGGAGCAGAGACACTTACCTTATGGAGGCCTGATGGAGAGAGGTAGGGAGGGAGAGAGTGAGAGAAGGAGATGGGGATAATGTACACCATTTCAAGATATATGCCCCCAGCGACCTACTTCTTCCAACTATGCCCCACCTCCTACAGTTTCCACCAGCTCCTACTCATCCATTCAATTATAAACCCATCAATGGATAAGCCCATTGTTGAGATCAGAGTCTTCATGATTCATTCATTTACACCTCTGAATGTTGCTGCTTTGGGACCAAGTTTTGAACATGTGGGACTTTGGGGGATATTCCAAATTCAAACTACAGCACCATTCACTGTTCAGTTCTCCATCATGGCACCAACCAAGTGCCTTCCCAGGTGGACTTCTTGCATCCCTGCTCCATGCTATTCATCTTTTCATCTTTTATATCTAGCTTGGAGACTTCTGCCCAATGCTTCTTAAATGAATAGAATGAATGAGAGCTGTTGTCCCAGCTGTAACTGCCTGGCTCAGAATGTCATCAAAAGTGGCATTTTGGTGCTCTTTCTCCAGAGCAGTGTCTTGTGCTGGAAGTTCTGTCTTGAAAGTTAGTGTACTCAGCACAACGACTGAAGTGGATTTATGGGTTAGAGCCTCCTCAGCAAGGGAATCAATGTCTGGCCTATACTGTGAACAAATTAGTCTGACTTCACCGTTCCTCTTGAGGGACAAGCTGCTGTCTCCTTGTCAGTAGTGAGTAATTTCTTTTCAGCTTCCTTTCTTTGGTTTGGGATTTGGGATGGGTGATTCAGCACTTGGTTCATCAGCTGTCTGCCTTTCTCCTGATCAGCGCCTCCTACACCTTGGTAACTCTGCCTCCTGGCACTCCTTCCGTTGCTCCCCCGCATTCCCTTTCCGATGCCTGATAAATCTCTGGGGAAAGCTGCCTCTCAAGGTTTCTCTGGTAATGAGCAGGGAGCTGAGTTTTCAGGTCATTGCTATGGAGAAGTGTGTTTTCTCACCATGCTAATATATTTGGGCATGTTCCCAGTCTAAAATCTGAGGGCGACACCAAATTTGTACCCTCTTTTCAAGTCCATTATGTCTCAATTATATAAGCGTAAATGTATTTTTCTGAGTTTATTTTTATTTTATTTTTTTCTCTATTTTGCCTGAGTATTTTATTTTATTTTTATGAGTTTATTTTTAACAGTGTTTGTTTCCTTTGCATTGTCTAGTAGAACTGCTAGCCTCACATTAGTGCTTGAGGTAGAGGATCATGAACTTAACTTCTCTCCTACAATCCTAACTGCATGTGTTTGGCTGCCTTTTATGTGGAAGGACAACACTCAATTTTTTTAAATTGTTATATAAACAACACAGAAATGGTCAATATCTGATGACCACTATTTCCTTCCATACTCCTCACATCTAGAGGCTGTCCCTTGCTTGTAAGTGTTTAGGCTGTCCCTTGCTTGTAAGTGTTTAGGCATTGACAGATTCAAGAGCTCTACTCAAGCTTACTACCACTCTCCTTTCCTGTGGGGCTCCCCCAGGCTCATCCGTAGAACCTCTTGGGCTTTCAGAATTAGACATACACTCTACGAGTTGCCACAAAGATCAACAGACTACTCATCAAATGCCTTCGGGAGCTTATGGTTGAGTGAAGAAGATGTCATGTGTTGAACACACAATCAGCTGTCAAATAACACGACAGGTGCTTTAACAGCGGGAAGGTGGACTCAGAGTCTGAGAGTCAAGCACCGTGTGGCGGATGAGGTAGTGGGCCTTGGAGATAGGATCAAAATGCTGATTTTCTTCAACTTTCTCCATCACCTTGAGAGAATTACTGAAGTTTTTAAAATCTGTTTATGAGCTGTAAAGTGAAAGTAACAGTGTACCTACTTTTTCCTAGGTTGTTGAAAGAACTAGGGATAGGATAAGATCAAATAATTATGTAGTACTTAACGAGGTGACTTATTAATGAAGACAGTACTCATGAAAATAGTAATTACCACCGAGTGATTTCTAAGCAGCAGTCACAGGGCTAGGTAGGCGTAGGTCACAGGTCATTCAATTCCTTCCCCAAACCTCTTCCTAAGGTGTCCCACAGATAAAGACATTTACTCACTGACTTAATGTGTTACTCATTCATATGCTTATTCATGTGTTCAGCAAATATTTACCAGGCACCTATTCATTGGTAGGCACTGGTCTAGTTTTGGGGGCACCCCAGAGATCTCTGCCCTTATGGACCTTGCATTCTAATGGAGGAAAGGGACCATAAACAGGCATACTAGTTAGATGATGAGACAAATAGAAGGAAATCATCTCTTGAGAGATGCTCGTCAGGTTTTAACTTTAATGCTTTTGCCTGATAGTCAAGGTCTGGCCTTGCTCAAGGAGTTACTAGTTATCGAAGCTCTGAAAGTTGAGATGATCATTTTTTTCTTGAAGTTTATGGTCATGTCTCATATATCATGCACATCTAGAATTATGATTTCAGGTTCCCATTTCACCTCTTCTGGAAGGATTTCCTTGGAGATTTTGTGCTTGTTCATGAACCACAGGTTTAGGCCATCTATCCAAACTAATTTCAAATGCCTTCTCCTCCGTGAAACTGTCCTAACTCCTTCAGTCTCTCTTGCACCTAGTTCTTTACCTATATCATAGTAATAATATTTGATGTTGCAGTAATTTATCTACATTTCTCTCTCTTCTACTGTTTTATGTGTTCCTTATAGTTAAGGACATCTTTTATTTATTCATCCTCGGAGTCCAGCATATATAACACTGCATTTTTAAAAACTAGATGAAAAACCCACTAGTAGAAGATCTACAGGTATTTATACAAATGCTTATACTATGGGAAAATTATGATTGAATCTTCTCCTATATTTTATTTCTCAACACTTGCTTTTTTCACCAGCTGTGTAGATGCTGTAGATTGGCAGTTGGGGCTCCTGCTTCTCTGTGGTTGGTGATGGTGGTAGTCACGTTAGTATTACCAAACAGGTCTTTGTTTACATTTGTATATTCATAACCTAATTATCATAATTACTTAGAAACATGTTTTTATACTATTATATCAAGATTCTTTCTCTGGAATGTGAGCATCTTTACTTAGATATAGAGGATGACAAATAATGATACCTCCGCTAAACTAATTATCTAACAAATTTCAGTTCTCCTAGAGAATTTTTCTTCAGTGTTACTCTTATATCTCCTGTCTTCAGTTTACCCAGGATCCCTTTGATAAGGTTAGTCATAACAGAACTGTAATTGAGATCAACCAGCTGAATGTCCCTAGGGAAGTGGATCAGAAATTATTTACTTGCTCCTTCTGTGGCTTAATTTTTGGAAAGCAGTGGACTAACTATTCACTGTCAGAGGCTGTTCCTGAATGAGACAGACATAATGTGGAAGCTATCAGTGACCAATGTCTCTGTGATATTTGCTCCCTAAATTTATTGTGACTTATTTCCTTAAAAGAGTAATTTTATTCATCTGTGACTGCAGTTCATTAGATTTCTGCTTCAAACTATGAACAGCTTGGAAAGAAGTAAATAGCTTCACTGGCTGTATTTAGAATAGCCTTTAGTGGGCTTATAGAATGTCATTTGGCTATGAAAAATGAGCCCCCAGAAGTCAGAGTCACGGAGATGTGCAAATTACAGGCAGAATAATAAGCTTGTTACCCATTCAAACAAAGGTTCTTAAAGTATTTTCCAACAGGGCTGAAGAGGAGAGGCCAAGTGCTGTGTTGAAAGAAAAGGAAGGAGGGGAGGAACTATGCTTAGTTTCTTTGCTCTTAGTTTAAACTCTAAGCTTTTGTCTTCGGCTTGTATGACCCATGTAGCTAAACAAATTGCAGATCACCTCCTCATTAGGAGGAATTTCTGGGCCCTGTCTCATCCCTTATCCTAGAAACAGCATCTCCTCAAAGTTTTCTTCCCCAGAACATAGAGTATCCTCTGGGATGTCCACTAGGTACTCCTTGACCCCATCTAGTTCATGCCTGATGAGGTTTTATTTCTCCTATGGTGTTTTAGTGCCCTGTAAAGACTGGTCCACTTACCAGTCTTCCTCTAGATAAAAATTTCACTTATGTGATATACTTTTTCCTTTAATTCTTCAAACCTATATTTGCACACTAAGTATCCCCAAGAATAGTTGGTACCTTTGTCCTAAAGTCAGCTTCTGTACTCTTTTCTCCACTGGGACACGGACCCCCATTTCTAAAACACAACAGAGAGACCTCTTCCTGCTTTGGGTCCATCAATACTCCACTGGACTCTAGGCCTCACATCATTACAATGCAGTATGATCCCCATAGCCTTGTGGCCACAAACCATACTCCCACAGTTGCAGAAGGAAAGGACTGTTGAGAAACCAAGCGACACTTGGAGAAGTGTAAGAACTTGGGTTTATTTATGCCAGTGGACCCAGACAAGCTCACACTCCTCTCACTGGAAAAATCTGGGTCCTGAGCAGTGGGATTAGAGGGTTTTCATAGGGCAGTGCAGAAGATCGGGTTACAAGGATGGTACTGGCTGCTGGTGGGTTTGAAATTGGGGTTGCTCAAGCAGGATCAGTGGCTGGAACAGAGCCAGAAGCTTGTAATGGGAAGCCTGATTACAGAAGCAGAAACGGCCGGTTATCTCTGTGTAGGGACGTCCATTTTGACCCTGGCCTGACTTATGCTTTCATTGATAGCTTTTCTTATTCTGTGGCCTATTGGCTCTGACTTGGGTAACTTTCCTGTTCATCACTGCTCTGGATCCCTGGTCCAGCCATGGTACTCTCACCTGTGGGGCTAGTTCCCTGGCAGCTGATCAGGACCCTCACAGCAATTGTTATGTGCTTCTCCAACAGAGAAGGTCTGTCAAAAGTACTCCACACAGGCCCCCTTCCTGACACCTGTCTGCACCTCCACTGGGTAAAGGATCTCAACCTCTGCAGCACCAAGCCATTGCCTTCCATCTTTAAGACCTCATCATGAGGCTCAAATTCACACCGTTCTCCTGCAGACACCAAGGTAATCCACCATGTCTGCACTAACTGTCTTCTACTGATGCTGGAATCCTGTTCTTTTCTTTCATAGAACTTCACACATAATTACTTGCCAATTTTTTTCCTTTTCTTTTTCTTTCTTTCTTTTTTTTTTTTTTTGGTGCCTGTTATTGATCTAAATCTCTCACTTGCTGAACTCTAAACTCATCAAAAGCTAAAAATATCAATAGAAACTCCCTAAAAATAAGCTCAGTTCCTGTTCTCAAAAGCATTCAATTATGGTTGCTGAATTAGTGGATTAATTTTCCACCCTCCTTTTAGATAGAATGGGATACCCTTGAAGAATTTATTGCTGAATGGGTTTCATGCCTTTACTTAGGAAAAAAAACGCCTATTAGAAAGTTAGATGGACATATGTAAAAGTAAAACGAACTTATGTTTATATTTATAAAAAATGTTTGTTATTTTGTAGTCTAATCACTTCCAATTTGGGGAGTAATTTCTAATGTGTTAATTTAAGTTTGAGTTATTCTAATATCCACTCTTCTTATTTTCTTCTTTTTTTTTAAGAGAGAAGGACAATGAGAGAGGTAGAGACAGAATCAATTTTTACTGAGTTTTTCACATGGCTTTCATTGCTCTGACATTTAGCTGTGTACGTGGGTGCTGGGGTTTGAACCCATGTACTCAAGAATGCCAGGCAAGCGCAATAATTGCCGAGCCACCGCTCCAGCCCTTCTTCTTATATTCTTAAATAATCCATGGCTCATCAGGGGATCTTGAGCTTTTGTTTTCTCTTTCTGTTCTTCCCTCCTAATAATGATAACAATAGAGTAATAATAATAACAACTTGGGCAGCCTACTGGGAGCCAAGTTCTTCTCACATGTATCACTTCAACACCATGACACACGTTTCCCAAAAGACTGTGCTGTAATTATGCTTGATTGATTAGTAATTTTTGAAAGACAGAATAAATTTTACAGCTATCTAGATAAGCTTTTAAAAAATCCTCTGAAATCCAGTATGTGTGAAGTCCGCCTTTGACCAGGGCTTTCCTTGTAGATAACCCAATGACCAGTGAATCATCATGGTATAGGCAGGTTCACCACCAACATGCAAACCAGTCTCCTTTATCTGGAGTTTCAAGCTGATTTTCTCTATTAAAGAGCAAGAGCACATAGTCCCAAAGCCTATGGACAAAGTTAGTGGTTGCCTAGCAACATCATTCCCAGCCCAAGTTTGTGGCTTTCCAAACAGAGGGAGGGGAACTTACTTCTTTCAGCTCCCAGGGAGCCTCTTATATTCCCTCATTAAACTGAGCTCTGGCTGATTGAAAGCATATAAGATGATATACATAAAAACTCCTTCAGACAGCCCTGTGTGAATACAAGATGGGATTATTGCCTCTCATTAAGGCTCATTCTAGTCCCCGACTCTTTAGCGCAGTTTCTTTGCAGCCAGGATGTGAATCACTGGTCTCCAATTTTTGGTATATTCTTCTGCTGCAGACAGAACTGCAAATGTCAGCCACAACAAGCAAATTAACCACCCCCTGAATCCTTTGATTCTTTCTTCTGGAGATAAGTGGCATCTGTTTTATGGTTTGTTCTTGATCCATCTCTCGTCCCCAAACACTGCCAGGTGAATGCGTTAGGCCATCACAAAAACACAGCCTATTTCCAAGTAAATTTAATCTACCTCACTTGTTTGTTTTAGATACTACTGTAGTTCTTTCCCCTTATATTTTATGCCTTCAAAATTTTTGTGACATGCACTTGCCAAGTTAGCCGCAAGAGTTCTATTAAGTCAGTTGACAATTACAAAAACATTAATTATTGGGAGACATTTCTCCATAGATCTCATCATTTCTACATGTCTTACAACAGAGCTGCCTTCGTTCCAGATTTTTTTTTTTTAAGAGAGGGACAGTGAGAGAGAGAGAGAGAGAAACTTTTTTAATTTAGTTTTTCATGTGGCTTTCATTGCTCCAAGACTTCGTTGTGTAGATGGTGCTGGGGTTTGAACTCGCATACTAGTGCATGCTGGGCAAGCACCGCAAGCACCGTAACCACCGAGCCACCACTCCAGCCCCATTCCAGGATTTTTTTCAGGATGTGTGGAGAGTGGAGTGTCTTATAAGATATAATGTCTTCCAGGGCAAAGGGAAGATTGCTTAGCTGGAAAAATGATGATTGTATCTGTATCTCTCTCTCTGGAGCAATGAAGAATGTTTACTTACTTCTCATTTCAAAATATATGGGTTTTCTGCACTTGGATTTCTCTCCTTTAACACATTCCATTGCTTATCCAGGCTTCATCTAACTCTCCTTACATTTCTCCATGGGAATTAGAGCTGGGAGAACTGGTGTAAATGTTGACACTCTGGCTGATACTAACTCTGTGAGTAGTAACATCCTTTGTCTCTGACTCAGTGCTGTGTCTTATGCATGCATCTGTGACACTGAAAAGATAACCTGTTGGCTTGAAAGTAGGGTAAAATGTCAGGTATTACATAGCTGTATTGGGTTGTTAGTACTGGATACTCATTAGGTCAGTAGATATGTGTGTTGGAACATATTTAAAATTGGTCTTAAGACACATATCTTTTGAACAATATTTTATAGATTTTATAGGCCTGAGATTCTACATGAGTTTCTACCAGGGGATGATGACATTTGGGGTTGAAAAAAGCTGAATGAAGTCAGGTGTGGTCGTGCAAACCTGAAATCCAAACAACTCGGCAGGCTGAGGCAGGAGGATCACAAGTTCGAGACTGGCCTCAGCAACTTAGCAAGACCCTGTCTCAAAATAAAAATAAAACTGGCTGGGGATGGGGCTGGAGCAGTGGCTCAGCGGTTTCGGCTCTTGCCTGGCAAGCACAAGGACCTGGGTTCAAACCCCAGCACCACGTACACAACTAAGTGTTGGAGCAACTAAGGTCATGTGAAAAACTAAATAAAGTTGTTTCTCTCTTTCTCTCTCTCACTGTCCCTCTATCTTTTAAAAAAAAAATGGCTGGGGATGTAGCTCAGTGGTAGAAAGTACCTGGGTTTCATCCCTACTACTGAAAAAGCAAAAGCAAAATGAACTGGAAGGGTGTGATTATGGTCATAGTATTTTAGTATTCAAAAAAAATTTTTTTGAGACCCTTAATTCTAATAAACTTGAGCTATAATTCCTTCACTGAGGACAAGGTCATAATGTGTTCCTTCAAAAGCTTGTGTTGGATACTAGATCCCTAATGCAGCAATGTTGGGAAATGGGATTTAATGAGAGGTGTTTAAACCGTGAAATCTCCACCCTTGTGAATGGATTAATGCCAATCACAAAAGGGCCAGACGCAGCAACTTGGATCTCTTGCTTTCTCTTTTTTGCCTTCTCTGACTTTCTGCCATGGGATGATGTAGCAGGAAGACTCTTTGCCAGATGCTGGTTTCTGGATCTTGGACTTCCCAGCCTCTAGAACTGTAATCATAAATTCTATACAGTTTCCAGTCTTTTTATTTTATTTTATTTTTGATAGAGAGAGACAGGAGAGAGAGAAAGAGAGAGAGAGAGAGAGAGAATCAGTTTTACTTATTTATTTTTAAAATCTGGCCTTGAACTTTTGATCCTTCTACTTCAGCCTCCCAAGTTGCTGGGATTACAGCCATGTGCAACCATGCTCAGTTCTTGTCTCTTAAGTAGTTTCCCTATTCTCAACTCTTACTATCAAAACTCTACACATAACTCATTTGAACCGTTATGATAAGTTTCTAATTGTTTTCTCTAATTTCTGTTTGTAAATTCAAAATCTATCCTCCAAATTGGTTTCATGTGATCTGTCCAAAATACAATACTGATGCTGTTTAAAGTGTTTAGCAGCCTCTTATTACACAGAATAATATGCCATGCATCTGAGAATGGCCTGAGAACGGACCTCATGGTAGCGTACTTTTTGTGGGAGACGCTTGGTTAGGGAAGAAGATCAAGGGCTCTGGGGTCTAAGTGAAGGTTATTTTTCATCCATAAGCTGAATGAACCTAGGCACCTTAAATTATTATTTTATGTTTTATTTTCCCTATCTGAAAAATGGGAATAAAAGATCACCTACTCATAAGGTTGTTGGAAGGATTCAATAAAAGCAAATTTTGTAGCATATTTAGTAAAGTGTCTGACATATAAGTCTATAATTTTAGTTAACAATAGACTGCTTGTTCAGCACTTGCTGTGGTGTTTTTCTGTTCTATTTTTTTGCTCAATTCTCTCTCCTTTGCATGAAATGTTCTGTATAAATGTTGCTATGTACAGTGACTGGGTGAGATTAAACTAGGTTTAGATCTAGACATTTTCATGTACTATGGCATTGCAAAGAGAGCTCAGGAAGTGATTATTATTCCCCTATTTATCCTTTAAGATTGAACTCAGGGGAAGTCACCTCTGTGTTTGAGACTTACCCTTCTGCAGTTGCTTTTTGATGCTCCCGTCAGGATTCTGCAAACTGCATTTCTTTTGCCTGCAGGCTCCTTGTTAGACGCTACCTACAGGAGTAGTAGAGCACCACTGAAGGCAGGAAGAGGAAGCTGGACCTGCTCCTTCCTGCTCTTTGGCGTGTACTTCCTGTCTGCTGTCTGTGCCTGCTTAGGCTGGAGTTCTCCTTTTACCCTTTCAGAGGGCAGGATTGCGGTGAGGTTGGTTAGGCATTTGCCTCAGGGATAAAATTAAGGGAGTACTGAAATATTAGGAATCATGATAAATTATATTGCAGTGCAATATTTTTAAAACCCAGAATTGATTTAATAAAGAAAAACCCACAATGAACAAAACATCAACATTTTAGAGACTAGCACCATACTGAAACACATTGGAGCATAAGGCCACTGGCCTTAATAAAAACAAACTCATCAATAATATTTTTAAAATGCACTTTGTTAGGGCTGGAGCTGTGTCTCAGTGGTTAGAGTGCTTACCTGGCATGCTCAGGGACCTGGGTTCGAACCCTGGTACCACATACACAATTAAGTATTGTAGCAATGAAAGCCACATAAAACTAAATAAAATTGATTCCTCTCTCACCATCCCTATCTCTTTAAAAAAATGCACTTTGTTGCCTATTTCATTTTCATTTGAGAGAATTTGCCATGTTTGACATTTTTTCCAGTTCAAGGTATGATTGTGAACAATTTTTAATTAGTTTAAGTTGATGTATTATGGTAAATTAGCTTTTGATATAAATAAAAATTTAAACTTAACTTTGTGAAACTTATATCTACTTTTCAATATTTTTCAACTACTGTAATGTTGAAAACTTTCACCTTAAAATATATAATATAGCTTGGCATGATGGTACATGCCTGTAATCTCAGTGATTCAGGAGTGTAGGGCAGGAGGATGGTAAGTTCAAAGTCAGCCTCAGCAACTTAGTGAGACCCTGTCTCAAAATAAAAAAATGAGAAGGACTGGGGATGTGGCTCAGTGATTAAGTGCCTCTGGGTTCTATCCCTGGTACCACACATACACACACACACACAATTTGCATTTACATACATATGTATGTGTGTATATATGTACGTATATGTATATATATTTTTTAGAGAAAGATAAAGATAGAATCAATTTTATTTATTTTTTCATCTGAAATTTGTTTCTCCCACACTTAGCTGTGTATGTGGTGCTGAGGTTTGAACCTGGGTCTTTGTGCATGCCAGGCAAGTGCTCCAATTGCTGAGACCCTATATGTACATATTTTATATATATTTTTTACATGGTACATGTAAACATTTTTACATGATACATGTAAAAACTTTTCATGTACATACATGAATTTTTTACGTAAGTACATTTTTATTTAAATACATGAATATCTAACTCAGAATTGTATATGTAAGTTGCTCTTTGTTATATTAATTTCTATTTGCTAAGTAGCTGATGTGATTTCTTACTCCTGAATGGATTCTAAATGATGTAACCAAGTACAAGGTGTTCTTTCCTGCTCCTCCTCCTCTTAACATTTGTCTCTTCCTATCTAAACCCAACCGTTCTTCAAGATCCATTTCACATGAAATGAAATCAGTCTTCATCCTGCACAAAATGAATCCATGATCTCATTCCATGGGATGCTAGAGCTGGTTTGACATTAACATTATCCATTTTTGCCTTTCTTGTTATTCCTCCCCCACTCCCAACTCTGGTGGTTGAGTTGTTTGTTTTGGTACTGGAAATTGAACCCAGGGATGCTCCACCCCAAGTTATATCTCTAGCCCCTTTAATTATATTTTGAGACAGAGCCTTGGTAAGTTGCTCAGGCTGGCCTCAAACCTGTGATCCTCCTGCCTCAGCCTCCTGAGTAGCTGGGATTACAGACTTGTGCCACCACATCTGGCCCATCAGGGTTTTAAATTCTTGAGAAGCAGGGACTTCTTTCCTTCTGGTCTTTCTCATCTTTGAAGATCTTATAGTGGATGAGGTCAGGTGCTTTGGGCCACTAGGGACAGAGGGAACTGGAAACACAGCTGGGTAGGGAAACGCTGATCTTCTGTACGTGGCCAGGAAGCAACATTATTAAATCCTAAAATTATTTTTCTTTACATTCCTCTTGCTCCCTCAAAGCTTTCTTCCCCAACCCCATCTCTACACCAAGCTCAATTTGGGTCCCTACTGTGAGTGGCTCTGTGATCAAGCCATTTTCCTGGCAGAGGAGATGAGGTGCCTGTAGGACCCAAGGAATGAAGGGGCAATGGTAATTGGGACCAGTGGGGGGTATTCTGCTCGCCTCTGTAGCAGTCCAAACACCTCCTATGCTATTGAAACATTAGAACTGCCCGTCCCCGGTCTCCCACAGGGCACAACTTTGTTCTTTTAGAGAAGTCAGAACCTACTGAGACAAGGGATATTCAATCAGAAGTTTTGTTTATTTATATTGCATAAAGATGATATTTTCAAACTGGAAGCCAACTGATTTCAGGTCACAAAAAGAACTTTCCAAAAACAAATCTACGAGGTCAAGTTCAGCATCATGAAGGACGTAATTTAGGCAAACTCTGCCAACCACAATAGAAGATGGCATATTAAATTACTGCTCTGGAAAAGGCATTGGCGTTTACAGACCTCAGGCAGCCCTGGGTCCTCAAGAGCAGTGTGAGCTAGAGAACTTTCTTTGAGAAATTTGCATCTTTACAATACTGCCTTCTGACCTACTTGAAGATTTTTTCCCAAATCATAGAGAGAAGGCGCAGGATTACACAGAATCTTACACCTGGGGTACATGTGTGCTTACTATGAGTTACAGACCCAGATGAGGGCGACTTCATTCTCAACCCGAGGCTTCATTTAATACAGAACAATGGATGAAAACCCGAAGTTTTCTTTTAAATGGTGCTGGTTTAGACACCATTTCAGATGCCCTGTAGGATTTTCTTTTTCTTCCACAATTCTTTTATTGATGCATTATAGTTGTACATATTGATGGAATTTGTTGGCATACAAACATGCACACAATATAATTTGGCCAATATCTCTTCTCGGCACTTCCCCTCTCCCTCCCTGGTGCCCACTTCTTGGTCCCTTTCCTTAATTGACCTTCCTTTGATTTTTAGATCCACTCCTACCTTTACTTTTCTTTGTTCTCACTACCTTCCCCATATGAGAGAAGATGTAAGACCTTTCAGCTTTCCAGTTGGGCTTATTTCTCTAGTTGTATCCATTTCCCTGCAAATCCCATAATTCATTTTACTTTCTGGCTGAATAAAACTCCATTGTGCGTGTATTCTTTATCCATTCATCCATTAATGGACACCTAGGCTGGTTCCATAGTTCAGCTGTTGTGAGTTGTGCTGCTATAAACATGGGTATGCATGTGTCACTGTAGTGAGATGACTTTAATTCTTCAGGGTGAATACTAAGGAGTGGTGGCTCCATGCCTAGCCATTTATGGAACTTCCATACTGATTTCCATAGTGGTTTAGTAAGTTACAGTCTTCGTGGGTTTTCTTTAGAGCAAAGGGATACATTAACTCTCTTTGGTTGCTGGGATGGTTCTTCACAGTTCCTGGTTAAGAAAGGGAGATCTGGTCTAGGGAGAACCAATAGAAAAAATCCTATCTTCCTTAGGTAATTTGTTCCATTTTTTACCTTCTCATTCATTCATTCACTCCTGTGATCATACTGTGTGCCCCACCATGCTAGGAAGTATGCAGCATAAATAGGAAATACATGCTCCTTGCAGGAGGCCTGGCTTCTCTTCTCCACCCACTGAAGTCCTGTGTACAATCACATGTTACATAGTGGTATGACGGTGGTCTTGTAAGATTATTCTGCCTAGTGAGCTGGTAGCCCTCCTAGTTTGTGTATGTGCACTCTGTGGTGTCCATACAACTGTGACGTTGCCCAATGATTTGTTTCTCAGAACAATCCCTGTTATTAAGCAATGGAGTAACATTACAATTAATGCATTTCTACATGTTTGGAAGGTTCTCTAAAAGTGATAGCCCCTCACATGAAATGCTTTTGATGCCTTCGATGAGCTAAGTAAAAGACTCAGATATTGGGACCTGGGAGTTTGATGCAAACTCTAAGGTGCTTTTTTTTTTTTTTTTTTTTTAAGAGAGAGAGAGAAAGAGAGAATCAATTTTATTTGGTTTTTCATATGGCTTTCATTGCTCTGACACTTGGTTGTGTGCATGGTGCTGGAGTTTGAAACCGCATTCTCCTGCATGCCAGGCAAGCCCAGGAACCGCTGAGCCACTGCTCCAGCCCTAAAGGTGCTTTTAAATATCGTAAGTGATATTTAATAGTAGTTACCCTCTGCCCAATTTTAAACCAGTGGTTTCATCCTGGGGTGTTTTGCCCCTGGGGACATTGGCCAGTGTGTGCAGGCAGTTTTGATTGTCACTCCTGGGAGGAGGCTCTGATAGCATCTAGCGGGTGGAGATCAGGGAGGCAGCTAAACATCTTACAATGCATAGGATGTGCCCCCAAGAAAGAATCACCTGGCCCAAAATGTCAAATGTGGTGAGTTTGAGAAGCCCTATTTTAAACCAGTATAACTCATTTTTCTCTATTTCATATCAAGATGGATAACTGTAGTTTTGAAAAATGTGCTTTGCCAAGTTCATCTCTTTCCTTTCGTAAGCAGCCACAGTTACATGTACATTTTTCTTCACTACAGAACACTTTTCTTTTCTAGCAGTGTGGTTTTTCATTTATTCCACCAGGTGTTGGGAAGAGCTATTATTCTTGATTCCTGGTGGTTCTGCCTGACTCCAGCTTGTAAGTCCTACACGGCAGCAGGGACAAAGGACCTCTCCCTAACCTGAGGGCACTGATAACATTCATGAGGGCAAAATCCCCTACAAGGCCTCTCCTTCCAAAGGCCCCAGCTTGTAACATCACCTTGGGAGTTAAGATTTTAACATATGAGGGACTGGAGCAGTGGCTCAGTGGTTAAGGTGCTTGCCTTGCATGTCCAAGGATGGGAATTCAAATCCCAGCACCACCTACGCAAGGAAGTGTCAGAGCAGCAAAGGCAACATGAAAAACTTTCCATTCTGTCTCTCTCACTGTCCCTCTCTCTAAAAAATAAAAAAATATTTTAACATATGAATTTGGGGTGGAGTTACAACATTCAGTCCATTGCAACAAGAAATTCTAATTTTGCAAATATTTGGCCTGCTGGGAGTTTCTTCACTTAATTTCACCCACTGGCACATGCCACCTAAAGAAGCTCATGTTTTCTGCCTTTTTTTTTTTTTCTCCAACAGCTCAGTTGTTAATTTTCTGCAAGTCTGGTGGAGACTAAGAAACTGTCAACTCTTTCTCTTCCTTTTACCATCAGAGCACCTCCTAGTGGCAAAAGCCAGTATTGCAATCCCAGCCCGTCTTGACATTTCCATTGTTCATCCATTTATGGCTTACAAGTTTCAACAATAGTGTGAAGACCTATGTTCTGTTCAATTGTTTGGAAAAGGTTATAAAAAAAAGTTTTAATGTTCCTCCAACCTTTGTATTCACCTCTTTTCCTGTTCCCAGTAGACATGTGGTATCACAATTTAGCATTGGGTATAAACTTTTAAAAACTGGAAAATTAAGAAGACCGAGAAACTATTACATGGTACATTTGTAAAAGAGTAAAATAAAAAGTGTTTATCTTCTTAACCCAGATCTACTGATTTGGGGCATTGATAGAAGTCTAATGCTGTATGCAAAATGTTTAACATTTTCGTCATGTTAAGAAGCTGGTAAACATCTATATAAAGTTCAAAAACAGTGCATTGAAGGGAACTTGGGGGATTGTTAAAAACAAGCAAAGTAGAAGAAGGCTAATTACAAAGAGCACACAAAGAAAGTATAGGTTCCATAATATCAAATTCCTTTCATTTCTGGCTAAATTGATTTTCTTCTACATGACTGTTTATATATATATGCTTACAATGAGTTTTTCTTTCTTGGTTTCTGGGTAATAATAAAGGGGCCAAAGGGATTATTTTGAAAAGAGAGAGAAATTTACGCAGATCTTGTATGGACTTCTATACATCTCTGCAAATTCCCTTTTTAAGTTGTGTACCATAGAATGCTATATTTTAATCTTTTATTTTGAATTAATTTTCTCTTTTTATTGGTTCTTTTTAGTTTTACCTAAACATAGGACTCATTTTGACATAATTATAAAAGCTTGGAATTTAATTTGCGAAGTAATTTTGGACTTACAAAAAAGGTGCAAAAATAGAACAGTATTCTGTTTATCCTTCACCCAGCTTTCCCCACATAACTATAGCACATCTTACATAAACAGCACAATTATCAAAACCAGAAATAAAGAACGACTCTTATTTAAAAGTATGTGCCTTCGCTGAGAACACACATGCCTTGATTTCACCTGTCTTTAGAACTTGGTGGCTTCTCCACTCCAGAAAGGTTTGAATTCTAGACCTGAGCAATGCTAGACCTATGGAGCTTTTCTAGTTGGATCTGCTTTCCCTTCCAGCATTGGGCTTCACTCTCAGCAATGTCAAATGTCATTGTTTTAGGCTGATGCTCAGAATATTGGCTTGGTTTTTCTATATTAAGAACTCACCGTCTAGGGCTGGAGCCGTAGCTCTGCAGTTTGAGCACTTGCCTGGCATGTGAAAGGAACTGGGTTCAAACTCCAGCACCACATATATAACTAAGAAACTAAGCCCAGATTGAAAAAAAAACTCACAGCCTTATTGCCAAGGGCTTAGTAATAAACCAAATCACCATCTATCTACTTAATGGGAAATTTGCCCATTTTCTGTTAATGCCATTCATTCACTATAAAAAATTGTGTATGCATGTGTGTCTGATGGAGGCAGTGTGTTCAGGCTGAACATTTATTTCATGATCATTCTAAAATACTTCTGGTTTGCTTTAATGAAATTCAGAATGCCTAGATATGGTGATGATCTCAAACTGTGAGGGATATATATATTTCCTTATAAAAATTAAAAATTTCTCTTTATGAAAATTAATAAAGCAAGAGGATCCATTTGAAGGATCGCATTTCTAGCTGATGGTTTCTTGCCAGTGTGTAGTGTCAGTCCTGTTGTGCTGTGTGTGTGTGTGTACGTGTGTGTGCGCGTGTGTGCTCCTGTACGTACAGACATCTTATCAGTAGCCTTTGTTTGGGGTCAGTGCCATCTCTGCAAGACAGTGACTTCCTGTTCTCCATGACAATAGACAAATCCCTCCTGGGATGTTCTTTGGGGAGTACAAGAAAAATCTGTTAGAAGTTTCCTGTTGACCTTTCTTATTTTCTAGAGGCCTGTTGGCAAGAAGGGCCTGAGTTTTCTTGATGGAAGAAAATGAAAAAAGCCAGAATGTATGAAAAATTTCAAGGACCAAATTGCTGGAGATTTATTTACAGGGAGAACTTGTGGCATCTATAAGATCTTTCTTACCTTACCACTCTCTCCCCAGTCCAAAAACAGGACAGAAATCCCTTCTGATCTGTTGTCAGGTTTGTTTAAACATCCACAGGAGCCGCACTGCCCTGGAAATGGCCAGAAATCACTGACCTGAATACTGTAAAGGAGCATGTAGGCTGGCCCATCTGACCTTAATCTGAAATCCACACTGGGTATTGAGATAGATTATTACTTTATGAACTCTTGGAATGTGGGTTTTCTTTTTTCTTTTCTTTAAAAAAATTTTTTTTTAAATGTTGAGACAGGGTCTTGCTAAGTTGCTTAGGGCCTCACTAAGTTGCTAAGGCTGGCTTTGAACTCTCAATCCTCCTGTCTCAGCCTCCCAAGCCACTGGCATTAGAACTGTACGCCACTGGGATTACAACTGTACGCTGCTGTGTGGCAAATTTGTGTTGTTTTCTATAGACACGGCTTCATTGGTGCCCAGCAAGCTTTCCTGTCTTGCCATGGCAGGAAACACTAGACTGGCTGTGGGTAAGCTCTAGTGTTTTATCAGGCTGAGCAGTGTTTGAGTTTTTGTCACTGCTTGGCAGCCCAGAGAGACCACTCTCCACATATCAACTGGTCTGGGAGTCCAGAATCTTCACTCTTATTCTCAAAACTTTGGACACCTTGAACCAAGGATTATTTTTATTGTCATGCCATTTTTCTTCCCTTAAATCAATCCATGAAAATAAATCCATGAAACATTAAATAGTTTTAGGTGTATTTTTTAGACATCTATAATTCTAAAAAATTTTAGGAAAGATTTAGAGGATAGAATAAAAAAAACCGACTTTTTACACAGATGACATTGGCTTGTTCGGGAGAGCCATTGTGTAATTGAGGGTTATTGTGTAAAAATGGTTAAACCACCAAAGACAACATACATTAAAAAAAAAATTATCCTGTAATTTTGTGTCTGAAACTGCCAACAGCAGGGTGCTTCTTCATCATTGCCATCATCACAATATTTTCATCTTTTCTGCCTCTGGGCATTAAAATGCAGCTAATCCACCACCCACAAAAACCATTAGCTTAAACAATAAAAAATGAGTTGGTCAGACTGCAATGAGAGCATTAAAATTGCTTCAGTAAAATGCAAATATAATGAGAATTCGGTTTCAGAAGAGTTTGCATCATAATAGACTGCACCATCTTGGACTTTAATTCTGGGTTCTTTCATATATGGCTATTGTCCTTTTTTTAAAAAAGAAAACATCTGTGTCCTGTTGCTTTTTCTTTTTCTTTCTTGTTTTTCGGGTGTGTGTCCTTTCCCTAAGTTTTCTGATGTTAGAATTCACAATTTCTGTCTACTGTCTAGGACAGGAAAAAGAAAACGTTGCCTTTGGATGTGTTTTGAGGGAGAGAATTCTAATTGTTTCTCCCGTATAAGGGCACATTCTTCTGTGAACATGATCTTCAGACAGAGGAGGTTGGAGTGTGCTGTGAGCTTCTGCACCCTTCTGCCTTCTAGTTTTGACATTTGAGAGGCAAAAGCACCTAGCAGCAGACCAAGGACAGCCAGGAGGTCCTGCTGACCTCCGCAGCAAAGATCCATGGATGACCACCTGCAGCTTTATTTATTTATTTTGAGGAGAAAAGAATGCTTTTATTTCTTTATTTTATATTATCTTTTTTTTTAAAAGAGAGAAGGACAGAGAGAGAGAGAGAGAGAATTTTTATTGAGTTTTTTACATGGCTTTAGTTGCTCTGACACTTAGCTGTGTACGTGGGTGCTGAGGTTTGAACCCGTGTACTCACACATGCCAGGCAAGCGCCATAACTGCTGAGCCCCACTCCAGCCCCTATCTTTTTATTAGTTTGACATAGACTTACATATTGGATGGAATTGCTCCATAGTCATGCATGCGTGGATATTGACTTAGTCAGATAGACCAGGATCTACCCGCCCTTCATCCATTCCCAGAGCTCATGTCTCTATAATTTCACTATGCTATAGTTTGAAATGAACATCTGCATGTATAATAATTGCTGATAGTTCTGAGGACCTCTGCCTGTCTGTGTATAGCTAAGCTTGTAATGGAAGTTGAGTATTCCACGTTGTATTGATAACCCCCCTTATACCTCCCTTCCCTCCCTACCTCCCTCCCTTCTGCCCCACCTTCCTAGGTATGGTTCAACCCACTTTTGTGGAATTTCAACTATGGTGAGTTTATTAAACTCAGCTGTCTACCGTGCTGTCTTAGGTTTTATACTAGCATCCACATATGAGAGAAAACATTTGGCCCTTAAGTCTCTGAGTTTGGAATATTTCACTCAGCATAACTTTTTCCATCTCCTTCCATTTGGCTGCAAATGCCATGATATTGTTTGCTCTAATAGCAGAGTAGAACTCCGTTGTGTATATATACCACAATTTATGAATCCATTCATCCAGCGAGGGGCATCTAGGTTGGTTCCATAGGTTAGCCTTTATAAACTGGGCCTGCAGCTTTATTTTAACAGGAAACAAAGTTCTTCCTTTAACCATCTTTAGGAAGGAAGAGGGAGGGACTATCACCACCATGATGGATATATCTTCTTTTCTTTATTTCTTTGTCCTGAGTTGTTGCCTTTTAGACAATGAAATTGTTCGAATCAGAGGATTTATTGTTAGTATTTTTATTCCTCCTTGTAAATTAGCATTCATAATTGTCAGCCGCAAGCTGGCTTCCTTGGTTCCTTCAACAAAGTATATATTACAGTGAAAGGTGTGACCACAAACCATTCTCTTGGCCCTATGAAACCAGACTTAGGTAGTTAATTCTATAGCAGGAGGGATGAGGTTACTCACAGCAAGAAGAGAATGTAGAATAATTATTTCAGTCCCTTATCTGTGAGATCTATTGAGAGATGACTTTCTGTTTTTACCTTATCAGTGTCTTGAAGTCAGGCTTTCTCTGACATAATTGGAAAACAATACGTCATCTATCGCCTGTGGTGTTTAATATGTGTTTGACCTTGGCGGTCCAACATTTTCCACTGTGAAAAGAACATACCTTATCTCACATGGTGTCTGAGAATCAAACCTAAGGATACAAGCTAGTTCTCTGTCCTGTACGGGTCACGGTACCTTCTGGGGAGTCTGCCCTGAAGAGTGTTGGGCAAGTTCCCCGATCCAATGGAAGAGTGTCCTGCATTACAGCATGGGGTGTGCCTGAGAAGCAGGAGATGAGACAGTGGTTTTAAGGGAACTATTAGAAGCTCTAATGCGGAGTCCCACAGGAAAAATAAGTGGGGCGTCACTTAGAAGTCCGGGTGATAGGGCACAGCACTGAGAGTCCTGCTGAACCTCCACGCTGATCTATGGTAGAGTCAGTTCCCACCAGTAGAACTTAGCTTCCTCCTCAGAAAAATAAAGGAATCTGTCCAAATGACTTCTTATGTCCTTTCACTTTTAATATTGATTGATCTTAAACAGTTGAAGATTTTTTAAAATTCTGAAAATGGTTTATAGATTAGATTTTAATATTGAACCAAATTTAATTTCCTGATTTTGATCATTACAGTATAGTTGTATTTCTTTTTAAAAAAGGAATTATATAAGTATTTAGGAATAAAGAGATATCATGCTTGCAACTCACAAATAGTTCAGAGTAAAGAATCTAGAAAAAGAGAAAGAGAAGGGATATTGGATGAAGTTTTGATAACCAGAGTGGGGCAGGTAGCCTAGTGGGCTGACTACTACTTCTACATTCTTTTTCTTTAATATAGACATAAAATCAAGTGTAAAACACACTTCTCTTGGAGTTAAAGATGCAAAATCTTTAGCCAGAGACATATTCAGAGACTCTTAGAAGAGTCCCTGGCCCGGGCCCTGCATGTCCATTGGCCTCTATCAGAGGCCACTCTGGAGGATGGTGCTGAGGGCGGCTCATGGGCATCAAGTAGTTTTGGGATTATCTTTCTATTGAAGAAGACTGTACCTTCCATATGCACATAGTGCTTAAATGAGGCAGGAAATGCCAGACAGGAAATTGTAAATGTGCATAAAATAGGCAAGGTAGAGTCTATGGGGACTTATCTCGCTTAGGTCCATTTCCCTGTGGAGTTCTTCTTTCTCCATTCTTACAGTTTATTAAAGATTCTACACAATATATGCCTTTGTGTGAATGCTCCCAAGGTGTTTCTGTTTCTCTGAGCATATCATTTTTCTCTCATCTATTAAGTATCTATATTGTAGGCTTCTATGTAATTCACCAAATTATCATAATTTCTAAGCTGAAGTAAAATTCCACAGTAATAGGTATAATTTTCATTGAAGGATTGCTTTCCTTTTCACACTGTTGGAGCACTGTCACTTGATGTGAAAGGTGAGCTGTCTACAGATAAAACTCTCTGGTTGGGAAGGATAAATAAAAATGACGGAGGCAATTTAGGTGCTTGCTTTTTCCCACACAAGCTTTCCAGAAGCCTTTCTCTGCCAGACCCTCTCAGTCCATTTCCCCCCAAGCCCATATGGAGAAAACTGCCATAGGAAACAGAGGTAAACACAGATATTTTATTTAGGCTTAGTCAACATACAGGAAGAATATTTAAACCATTTAGTTTGCAAATGGATCCTGAGAAAGCAAGACATCTGTGGCGGTTCTTTCTAATTTCTATTATTTGAATAAGTTATTTCCCTTCCCATTTCTCCACCTTCCAGATTCTTCTGTCCTGGTGGCCAAGTTGTGCCAGCTTGAATTCATCATTTATTCAACACTTCTCATGTGTAAGACACTGTTCTAGGTGCTATGGATTCATCAGTAGACCAAAGATTCTGCATTTACAGAGTTTATATGGTAGCAAGAGAAGGGCGATAAACAAATAAAAACAAAAAATGTGTAAGTTTAAAGGCACCAAGGAGAAAAATGGTGGAAGGAAGGGATATAGGGAGTAGCAGGGGCAGAGAGGAAATTTAGCTTTAACTAGCACGGTCAGGAGAAACATCAGATGATGACCATTGGATCCATAAGGAGACAAAGAAATAATAAGGTGAGTCAACAGAAGATGATAATGGTTTTGAGCTTTGTCTTAAGCAACTGGAAGAATGCAGTTGTCATTTATTGAGAAGTGAAGAGCCAGAAGATTAACCTGGAGTTAGATGTTGGAAATGCTATGCATGAAACGTCTTAACTATTTAGATGGAGATGTCAGCAGGCAACAGGAATCTGGAGTTTAGGGGACAGGTCCCGAATGGAAACCATAAATATAAACCCCTAAAGAATTAAGTCAAATCTTAAGGAGCCCCAGTTTTTCATTACTGATTAATTATGAAAAGCTAATAAAGAGAGGGGAATAGCAATTATTCCTATTCATTCCTAAAAGAATATGTAGACTTTCCTCATGTGGAGGCTTCAAATCACTTCTGCAAGTTATTTACATGTTTTCTATCAAGAGACAGAGTCTCTGTCCCATCCTCTTGACCTCATGAGGGCTTTGGAACTGCCTTAACCAATCGAGTATGACAGAAGTGGTGGTCTGGAACTTCTGAGGCTAGAGCATCAAAGGCAATAGCCTCTGCCTCTCTCCTTGGGTTGCTCACCCTTGGGACCTGGCCACCTCTCTACAAGAAAGCTGAGCTCACTTAAAGAGGTGCCCATAGACAGGAAGTGAGACTCACAGCCAAACATCCAAGCCACATGAACACACTTTCTTGGAAACATATCCTCCATCATTCAGTTGAACTACCTGTTAAGGTTTGGATATGTGGTGTCCCCAAAAGCTGATGTGTGAGACAATGAAAGAATGTTCAAAGGTTAAGTGATCAGGTAATCAACCTCATGTATTAGACCCAGCAAAGGCATACAAACACATAATCTAGGGCAATCATAAATCTGTAGCAGGTGGAGGAAGGAGGGAGCTGGTGCGGGAGGGGAGAGGGATGGAAAATTGGGAGGGATCTTGGGGGTAATTCTGGTAGAAGAATATATGCATATCATATTATTACTTTATATGTACTTATGATTATACAATAACTCAACTCCTTAATAGAAAAATTAAGAAAAGTTTAACCGATCAGATTATGAGCACTGTAATCTAATCAGTGGATTCATCCATTTGAATGGATTAACTGAGTGGTAGCTAAAGAAAGGTAGGGTGTGGCTGAAGGAAGTAGGTCACCGGGGACTTGCCTTTGGGATTTATGTTTCCTTCCTGGTGAGCAGAGCTCTCCGTTTCCTGGCGGCCTTGTCCTGAGGTGCTTCCCTCTGCCATGTCCTTCTGCCATGATGTTGGGCCTCACATTGGGCCCAGAGCAATGGATTCAGTCAACCATGGAACTGAGCCTCTGAAACTGTGAGGCAAAATAAACTTTTTCCTTCTAAGTTGTTCTTGTCAGATTTTTTGTTCACAGTGACGAAAAGCTGAATAAACACTGCCTCTGCTGATGTTGCATGGTACAGACGTGAACATTCTTCACTGAGCCCTACCTGAATTGCAGATTTGTGACAAAATAAATTTTTTATTTTGTTAGCTACTGTTTGAAGTGGTAAAGTAAATAGTTAAAGTAAAAGTTGAAGTTGAAATAAAAAAAAAACCCACTACTTTTGGCATAAAGATTGTAAGGTCTTAAGAGTGGGACCATGTCTTTTTTAACCACTGTATTTCCATTCCCAGGCATTCTCAATGTATACAGTAGGCACTCAAAAGTTATTTTAAGTGAATGAATCAAAATGAAGCAGCTGGGACCATCTCAAATTGAAGGAGGGGAGTTTGGTAGCCCTAAGAAAGCTTCCCAGTTTGGAGAAATAAAATGCAGTTGAAGATATAAGACAGGTTATCATAGGAAACTTGATTATACAAGAAAACTTATTGGAAACGGAAGTCATTTATTTTGGAAATTAAAAGTTTTTCAAATAGAGCACCACTAGAAGTGAGATGCTGCCTGCTAGGTGCCTCAAAGTGGTTAGTAACTTTTCTTGCTTTAATCACCACACTGGAATTTTAGATTCTGATTTGCTCTGCAAATGTATTCAACAAAGCAAATATATAACAAAAGCAAACCAAATTACATAAATGATTTGTATTCCAAATTTTCCTACATGCAGAAAATCATACCAGTGCAGGGCCCTTAAGATGCTTGTGTGTAAGGGAGTCAATTAATGTGTACGCACTCAGGAACATGTCACAAGGGAATCGTCCCTGAGTGACCAGCCTGATAGGAAAATAGTGCACATAATTATGCTGAAAGTCATACTTGTTTCCATTTCAGCTTCAACCATTCATTACATTGCATATATTATTCTCAATATCTTATATATTAATAAATTTAATCCTTATGAACTCTTTAGGATATACTATAAATATTTTACAAATAATGAAACTGAACTCTAATAGGGGCAGAAGCTTGCCCAAAAGTCTTCATTCTTAGACAAAAGTCAAGAATATAACAAATGAGAAATACTGGAGAGGATATGGAGAAAGAGGAACACCTTTATGGTGTTGGTAGGATTGTAAATTAGTACAACCATTGTGGAAATCAGTATGGAGGCTCCTCAAAAGACTAGGCAGGGAACCATCCTATGAGCTAGCTATTGCACTCCTCAGTATTTATCCCAAAGAAGTAAAATAAGCATAAAATAGTGATACATGCATACTCATGTTTATAGCAGCCCAATTAACAATAGCCAATCTGTGAAACCAGTCTAGGTATCCATCAACAGATAAATGGATAAAGAAAATGTGGTCATCTATACACAATGGAATTTATTCAGTCACAAAGAAGAACAAAATTATGTAATTTGCCAGAAAATGTCTGGAGTTGAGAATGTTAAGTGAGATGAGCCAGACTCAAAGTCAGAAGGGGGTATGCTTTGAGGAAAAAATGAAAGAAAATGGACCTCATAAAAATAGACCAGGGGACTCCTTAGCCTTTCCAACACAAGAGGACACTACCAGAAACTGGGCCCTCACCAGACGATGAACCTGAAGGTGCTCTGATTTTAGACTTTTCAGCTTTGAGCACCATGAGAAATGCTTCTGTTGTTTATAAACCAGCTCCTTTATGGTACTATGTCATAGAAGCCCGGAAGAACTAAGCATCGCATACCCCCAGATATTAACAATACTTATCTCTCTGGATATTGGGCTTATGAGTGAACCTGTTTTCTTCCTATATTCTGTATATTGTACAGTTAATATGCATTGCATTTATTATTATAATGCATGTTATAAATCTGTATTTCTAACTGAAGGAAATACTCTAGGTTTAAGCTATTATTTTGCACATATGAATTCAATGAAAACGTCTCATGTGACCGAGATTACTGTAGAAAAGAAGTGAAGGCAGGAACTCAGATTCCCCAGTATCCAAAGCAGTGATTCTTGTGACCCTTCAAGGCTTAATTAAAAGGTGGGTGTGGGGTGTTTATTCAAAATATGGAATCCGAGGTCTTGAGAGGCTATCTTAGTAGACTCATGAGGATCCCAAAACACACATCTATACACATACATAATGAAATACATAATTAAATATGTAAATATGTGATTCTGATGCAGATTCTGAATGGGAGAGTCCTTTGAGAAACAGACCTTAAGAGTACTGTATGAAGGACAGGGGAAGCAGAAAATGAGACAGGCATGCTGGGGGGTGGACAAAGACCTTTGATAAAATATATGTAAAACAAGTTAAAAGCACATGATGATATGATGGGAAGCATTCCGCCTCAGCTGTGTGTTAGAAATGCCTGGGGAGCTTTTAAACTTATTGATGTGAGTATTTCTGCATCAGGGCAGGCAGTCCCCTTCTTTGGCATTAATAAGAGAAACCGCAACCTTCAAATGATCTGTATGTGAAGGGAATTCTAAACCCAATGGAGCGCCACCACAGGCTTGCAACAGCCACGACAAACCAGAGGATATAGAAATCAGGGGAGAGGAAGCCCAGATCACTGGGGGAAAGGGTGGAGGGGAGCAGTGGACTTAGAGAAAAAGCCAACCACCTCCAATAAGTGTGACCACATATACAAGGACAGTAAGCACAGATGGGGGGCTTGGTGGCTCCGAGTCCTAAGCAGACAGAGTGCCTGCCAGGGCACAGAGGGCAACTTCTAAGAGAACCCGACAGATGGAGGAGAGGTGGCCTTCCTGGGGGATAGGCAGGGAAGGAGCAGAAGAAATAAAAATTAAAAAAAAAAGGATCCTGCAGGAATCCAGAGCAACACACACCAACTTTCCCTCTTCTCCCTTCCCTCCCAACATGACCCACAGGCACATCTAGCCTAAAACAACCCGGAAATGGAAGACAATTTAACACAACACTCAGCATTCATTGAATATTCTCCAGTATGCACCTGGGGATATGGGAAATACACTGAATTAGAAGTAAAAAGTAGGTAGAGAAATCAATGACAGGAAAACAGGAAGAAATGAGAGCTTTTGGAGCTCAGGAATAAAATTCAAAAGAAAATTCTAAGACTGTATCAGTAATAAAGGGCAGAGTGCAAAGTGCTCCAAGGAGACTTGGTTCAAATAAACATTTCATAAAGGACCCTGAGTAAAAGGGAAAACAAGGAAAAGAACAAAAACAAGATAAAGAAAATAAAAAGGATCAGAAAGAGGGTGAAAGAGACACGAGGCAGAGGCCAAATATTCATATAATTGGTGTCCCTAGAGAAGAAAAGTAATGGGAGAGAATTTTTAAAACTTGAATCCAAGAAATAAAAAAATGGAATCTACACATTGAATGGGCCCAAGGCCAGTAGTCACCTAGGAGCACTGGCCCCCAATAATGAACTCTGAGGCCTAGATGTGAAATTACTAGACTTTAATGATAAAGAAGAAAATGAATTCCTTAGTCTCTAGGACCAAAAGGAAGAAAAGAGAGAATTAGATTGGCCGCAGATTTCTCCAAAACAACACGCAAAGCAAGAAACAGAGGAGTGCCATTTTTTAAATTTTTTTTATTTTTGAACAACCGTACAAGTTTTTAACAAAATAATATAAAATGTTTATAGATTCTGGATATTACAATTACCCCCAGGAGTGCCCCTCCCAATTACTCACCCTTATCCCTCCCTTCCCCTTCCCACAATATCTCTAAAAAAGGATTATGTTGTATAGCATTACCTCTTAACTGGATTTAACACATGATAATTGACCAACTTTCTCACTGGCCAGGGTCTAGTCCCAACCTCCACAGTTGAGTGGAGACAATCAACCATTAGTTCTCTGGGTTAAGCTGATTTTACTCAGCATAATTTCTTCCATAGCCATCCATTTACCTTCAAAGGCTGCAATATCATTGTTTCTAATTGCTGTGTAAAATTCCATGGTATAAATGTACCAGAGTTTTTGGATTCATTCATCCAGTGAGGGACATCTGGGTTATTTCCAGAGCCTAGCAATAGTAAATTGTGCTGCTATGAACATCGATATTGCTGTGTCACTATAATGTGCTGATTCTAAGTCCCCTGGAAAGATTCTCAGGAGTGGAATAGCAGGGTCATATGGTGGGCTCATCCCTAGTTTTTTGAGGATTCTCCACACTGCTTTCCAGAGGGGCTGTACCAGTCTGCAGCTCCACCAACAGTGTGTTAGTGTGCCTATCTCTCCACAGCCCCTCCAGCATCTATTGTTGTTTCTTTTCTTCATCTTTGCCATTCTGGAGGAGTGCCATTTAAAAAAAAAACAACGAACTAAGGAAAAGCAAACTGTTCCTCAAGTCTCACGGTTGCAGAACACGGGTTTTGATGTGTAGAACCACGGGAGTGCTGTGCACGTGCATCTTGGGAGGCACTGGAGGGTGAGTATCCTCTAACTGCAAGATTTCTGGACACAACAGAACATTATATGTATGTAAGACTGAAATAAGACTGAAATAAGTGTTGGATCATGGGATGAAGGCTAACCATGTAAAATATTGCATATTAATTAAGTAGAACTAATATTTAGCTGAAAAAACTAAGAGGAGGGCAAATGGGGAAGTAGGTGAGACCACTATTTATAGGTGATAGTTGGTAGTCCATGAGTATCATTTAGAAGACAGGCAGTAGGCAGGTTAAGGGGGGAGAAAGGAGTGAGAGCAGCACAAAAGTACCATCAAGAACTACCAAGAGTAAAAACACAGGTCGAGGACTCATTATCCCAAATACTTTGGCCACACCTATTTTGGATTCAAGGTATTTCTTTTTGGATTTTGGAGTATATAGCAAGATATCTCGAGAGTGGGACCCAATTCTCAATATGAAAACTCATTCATTTTATATATGTCTTATACATGTAGCCTGAAGGTAATTTCATACAATATTTCAAGTAATTTGGTACACAAGACAAAGTTTCATTGGTGTGGAATTTCCTATGCTTGGTACTATGTTGGTGATCAGAAAATTTGATATGGGGGCTGGTCACATCTGAAGAGCTCACTGGTAGAACAGTTGCCTAGCATGTGTGAGGCGCTGGGGTCAATCCCTAGCAATACACGCATGCGCGCATACACATACACACACACGCACACATACATTCACGAAGTCTAAGATTTTGGAGAATTTCAGTGTTTGGATTTTTAGATTAGGGATGCTAAATATTTACAAAGCTGCATATAAACCAAATTTTTAAAAATGCAAGAGGATCCCTGCTCTTCCTAGAGAGACTGTAAATGCACTTAGAAATGATGGTATATTTAACAGAATTAAGAACCAACATATGTAAGATTTATGTTTTTCTTTTCTGTCAGTTAGACTGTAATGCAGTATAGACTATCTTCATTTTTATATCCTCCTCCCCCTTTAAGATAGTAACTCCCTTTCCGGTGTCAGCCCACCTCTTTCTGGGGCCCTTTTCCGATACATATCTCTTTCCTGTGACCCCTACTGACACATGTCTACCTCTTTCCAGTGACCTCTACCGACTCGTCTACCTATTTCCAGCAAGCCCGCCCCCCATCCTAGGCAATGCCTACTTCCTCTCTGTACCTGGCTTTACCTTACCTTAGTCAACCTCGTAGATGGTTCACCTGAGCTCCTTCAATCAGAGCGAAGGTCAGCATCATGTCAGTTTGGAGTTAAAACCCCTGATTTTCCTGTTTCTGCACACATAAGGCCAGTCTACTGATACATCTTCTATCTTGCCTATTAAAGATTTTCAAGTTGGTTCAAATGGCCAAAACACAACTAATAAGCCATAGACAAGAGAGAGAGGTTTCTTAAAATGAAGCCATCAAAAAAGCTGAAAATAGCAGGGTATGGTTGTGTATGCCTGTAATCCCAGTGGCTTGGGAGGCTGAGACAGGAGAAACCCAAGTTCAAGGCCAGCCTCAACAATTTAGTGAGGCCCTAAGCAACTTAGTGAGATCCTGTCTCAAAATAAAAAGTGAAAAGGACTTTGGGGGATGTGGCTGGATGGTTAAGTGTCTCTGGGTTCAATCATCCCTGGTACCAAAAAAAAAAAAAAAGACTTCCTAGGCAAGTGAAAACATTCCACAGGAGTTGCAGACCTGATATTAAAATAGACTTTAAGTCCCAAAGGGCATAATGTGAAAAATTCGAGCTAACAAATAATTCTTAAACATAGAAAAGAATATCTAACATTACAACAGAAATGCAAATCAAGACTATACTTAGATGCAATTTCTCATCCATGAACCATATCAAAGTTCCCCAAAATCTCATCGATCTTTTGGCCTGGATAGATGCTTCCATAATTCTATTTGATAGAACTTCAATTTTGTGTAAATTATTTATTGGTTAATCCCCAAGACCATCTAGAGAATTTTTCAATATCTCTGAATTAAAGAACCAAGATTATGAAGTACTCTTTTCATAATTCTAATATATCATATGCATATATAAATACATGTTATTTAATAAAATAACACCATATGAGATTATTTTGTATGTCTTGTGTATAGCATATTTATGTGGATTTTGGATTTTTTTCCATTAGTTGTGAAATGATCCAAGCTAAAGCTTGTGGTCATAACTAAAGGGTACCCTGGGAGTGATGTGTCACACAGCACCATGTTTGAGAGTTAGGCTTCATTTCACTGATGTTATTTGAAGTGACTATTGCATCAGGGTTGATGTCCCCTCAGTCAGCAACCTCTCTTCGGGCCAGGCAAAACGGAACTACAGCTTATCCATTTAATCTGCCATGTGTACACACCTTCCTAGAGCAATCAGGTCTAATTATCCCTAACAGAGTAAGGGAAGATGAATGTTTTGTGGATATATTCAGATGAATTTTAATGAGTTTGTTCATATTGCACAGTGACATGGAGCAATCTTGATTTTATGGCTTAGTGTTTTAGTTTAAAAGGTTGCAATCTAGAGCTAAAATATGCTGGACTGATTCCTGTTCACCAAAGACCAAGAACAACACAGCAAAAACAGGGACAATGTGACCTCTGAGCTTTGGAATAGTCAAGATACTGCTACAAACCGAGGATGTCCGCCCAAAATTCAGGCTGAAACCCTAGCTCCCAATTGTTACATGAAGGTGGGACCTTGGGAGGTAATATGGGCTATATATACTAGGTCACCTCAGTGGAGCCCTCGCAATGGGATTAATGCCCATGAAAGATGAAAGATTAGAGCCTCTTCTATGCACCACCCAATGAAATAGTGAGAGGCAGCCAAGTGTGGACCCAGAAGAAAACTGGTCATTGCTGGCACCCTAAACTTGTACTGCCAGCCTCCAGGACTAGAGAAGTAAATGCTTGTGGTTTAAGCACCCAGTCTATGGTCTTCTGTTGTAGCAGCCTTAAAACTAAGATAGATGGGCTCCTTCTCCTTCTCCTCCTTCCTTCTTTCTTCTTTTTTTTTTAGAGGGAGGAACAGTGAGAGAGAGAAACAATTTTTATTTAGTTTTTCATGTGGCCTTTGTTGCTCCAAGACTTCGTCGTGTACATGGTGCTGGGATTTGAACTTGCGTACTTGAGCATGCGGGGCAAGCAAGCACCATAATCACCAAGCTACCGCTCCAGCCCCCTAGATGGGCTTCTTTTTTATTTATTATTTATTAGATGATATAGAGTTACAATTGAGAGGGAAACCTTATCAAATATTCCAGAACAAATGAATATATACTTAGTTATCTAGGGCTAATGCCATGTCATGGATGCTCAGCTTGGGTTCCCCGTGTTGCTATTTCCCCCAGAAGAACCACTGAGTTAAATGGACATCTCGTGGAGGTCAGACATCACCTTCTGAGATGATTCCCCTATATTCGGTTCCTCCAGTCTCCTAGGTGATTTTCCTAAGTCCTCCCCCGACCCTGTCCCCCAGCGTACGCCTCCAAGTATCCTAAGGAGTTGTCTCCCTGTTGGGAAAAGAGTCCTACAATTTGAAGTTATTATTAGCTTAGCTGTCTAACATATTGCTTCCCGATGTATTCTAGCTTCCACAGATGAGAGAAACCATTTGGCCCTTGAGTTTCTGAGATTGGGATACTTCACTTTGCATAATTCTTTCCATCTCCATCCATTTGATCTCAAAAGCCATAACATCATCTTCTCTAATGGCAGAGTAGTATTCCATTGTATATATGTACCAAAGTTTTTGTATCCACTCGTCAAGTGAGGAGCATTAGATGGGCTTCTTAAAAACAACATACACATGACTACAGTGGTTCTCAGTCAGGAACAACTCTGCTCCCCTTAGGGGCCTTTGGCAATTGCTGGACACCTTTTCGATTGGAAGTGGGCAGATGCTTCTAAACAAATATCTTACAATGCTCAGCTGTCCAAAACAAAATGAAAAAAAAACTATTCCCTTTAAAGTGTCCTTAGTGCCCAGGTTAACAAAACCTGCTTTAGGATAACTATCAGCTGGCTTTAATTTTTATTGCCTTGGAAACTTTCTCTTTTATCTCTCACTTGGGACAAACTTAAGGACCAAGGTGTGGCAGCACAATCCTTTAGAACAGAACTGCTCATCAGCTCTGTGACATATTTTAGTAGCACTGGGACTCGCATGTAAGATACAGGAGCAGGCTTCACTAGTCTCCAGATCACTGAATAATCAAGATCACTGCCACAGAATCATTTACAGCAGCACAATGGCAGTCCACCAAGAATTTATTTATTTATATGAAAACACCATTTTATACAAATTAAAAGATGAATCTTTAAAGAAGGATCTGCCTGGACATACCTCTCCGTTTCCTTCTTTTGCCCCTGATTCCATCTTCTTTTGATATACTAAATAAAATGTTTTTGACTAGAGAAAGGAAATTGCATCTGCCTCTTTGCCCTACCTATGTTCCAAAATTATTTTGACAAACGTCCGTAGTCATCCTTCAAAGAAAAGTCTTTCCCAGGGTTATTTTATTTAATTTATTTATGTAATACAGTGTAGAAAGCTATCATGGCATAAGCAATGATTCTGTACAATCATCCTGCAGAAAAAGTTTTTGGAGAATTCTTGGTAATTTGAGACCAGCAGAGCACTCCCACCCCGCCCCCACCCGTAAAAGTGCTTACAATGAACAGGGACTCTTTTTTTTTCTTTTTTTTATATCAAAGATTCAAAGATACATGGACAAAAAAAGTTCAAATTCTCAATGCCTAATGTGTGCGCATAAAACAGGCACAAAGAAATTAACGTGTATCCTCTTAATTCCTATATCACGAATATAGCAGAAGCAGCGATCTGTACAGTAAGACGCAGTCGTGGAAAAGACTCTCTAAATCATCTGGAGTACTTAAAAATGTTTACCCTTAAAATGCATAGTGATCAGGAAAAGAATACTTAGGCAAGAGAAGCAGCTACACTCCCACGTTCACGTGAAGCATCCCCCATCGATTTTTTTTAAAGCATATTTCAAGTAGGACTTAATTGGGTCACAAACCACAAGAATAATATACAACTGGCTAAGGGGCTATGTATGTGATAAATAATCAGGAGAGCATCTATTCATGCACTAGTTTGATACAGCTAAATTCTTTACAGTACACAAAACCCATTAATAATGTAGTGTAGAGACCAAAATGTAAAGAGAGAGAGAATACATTACTGATCTGTATATTAATTCAAGTTCAGGCATCTACTTGTGTTACAGCACAGCTGTCAAAAGGCGGTAATGAGCAAATCATAAAACAGAATGGTTTGTTTCTTTCCACATTATTCTATAAATGAACACCGATGGGTAGAGAAGCAATGGTTTTGCTGTCCAACTTCAGAGGCTGCTGTGGAGGTGGTCTAGTTCTGCATCTGCTCAAAGAACTTGTACGTTGGATTCTCGTAGCCATTCTGTTGCATCTTGGAGAGGTGGCGCTCCTCTGGGGTCACAGCAGCATCAACCTGAAAAGCAAGTGTGGGCACTGCATTTAAAATATGTGCATATATTTATAATGCAAATAGTACTGCAAAGCTGTAAAAAGATACAGTGCACAGTACTCTTCTTTTGCCAAGATTGCAGAACACCCATTATTTTTCCTCTGACATCTTAGCAAAAGTCTTTGCTTACCAGATACACAGATGCTCCTTTTAGCCACCAGATGGCGCTGAAACCTAGACAGGCCGACTCAGGAAACGAAGGGCCCATTGGTTGCCTTTGCTCCTCAACCCAACAGTAACTGGGTAAAGAAATCCTGTGTGCTCTACTTCTAAGATCAGGTCAGTGGCTGCAAACATTTGTCCCCTCAGTGTCATTGTGTGAGGCAGTTTGTCTCTGCAGACTGTGCACAGTACTTATTCCTTTAACCAGGGTGGTGGTTGTTCTTGTTTCTACTCTCTCTGCTATAGCTCTCCCAAGTCCACAGAGAAGAGGAGGTACTTTAATAGAATTAGTAACAGCTTAATTTCTTTT
Source organism: Aplodontia rufa (assembly GCA_004027875.1). Classification (NCBI taxonomy): domain Eukaryota; kingdom Metazoa; phylum Chordata; class Mammalia; order Rodentia; family Aplodontiidae; genus Aplodontia; species Aplodontia rufa. The sequence continues at coordinate 21,350 of PVKS010008911.1, read as the reverse complement.
TTAATTCTCTTCTGTAAAACCACTTGAAGATAAAGAGAATCAACCCAAATGTAATCAGAATGAAGAAGCATGGTTTCCACAGAAAAGTTAAGGTATCTTCAGAAGAGCTGCGTGTGATACTTTCCATTATGTGCATGATGGGACTGGGCTTCCAGTACATCTCCAGGGCCCTGCGGGCCTGTTTCACATCACCAAGCCTCACCAAGTGACATTCAGTGTCTTACCCAGCTTTTCCCCCTGGACACAGCCAATCTGACATAATCTGGGCACCAACAGCTGTCCCACTGAACCCAAGGAAGGAAAAAGGCTAGAGGGCATGTGGTATTTCTTCAGGATGGAGTTAGAGCTGTCATAAGCCATCCAGACTTAAAAGCTCTGTCCATATAACTGGGTTCTCCCAAGGCAACCATGTCTGACCCCTCCTTGCCTCATTATGCGCCCGGATTCTTGAGTTCCCATTTGTGGAAGGGCTGCCCACGTTGCCGTGCATCCAAGTCCTCTCACAGGCCTGGGTACTTCCCCACAGAACAGGACCACTGACAAGTGCTACCCAAGAGCCAGCACTCAGGGGACGCTGCTCAAATGATGTGCAGCAGCGTCACCATCCTACAGGAGTGATTCACAGATGTCTCCCCATCCCCTCCTGCTTCCTTTGATCTGTACTGCTGTCAACAAATGTGGTCACCTGGCTTTGGCAACTGTGTAATTAGCCAAGGCTGACAGGTTAAAGTGCCATCATTAGAGATTAGCACCGATGAGAGGCTTCATTCACTCACCAAATCTGATTGCCAACAGCCTGTCTGCAGCAGAGTGCCACTCGAACGTGGGCATCTTAACTGAGATTTAAAAAAAAGTTATTTTGCATTGGAGATCAAGGATAAAGTTGCTGTGTTTCTGAATCTACAAAAGGAAAAAAATCATAGGCTGCTTCATTGTTAGAACATTGTGTTTTTGCCTCCTTCAGGAGGCACATTATCATCAAATGCATTTACATTCACCAAGGGCAGCAGAACACCTGGCAATTTCATCTTCTTATCTCCTCGCCAACCCCCAAAGCCAAACACAAGCGCATGGCCAGAAATGCAAGGCTCAGAGGCTGGTGTGCTTCACGCATTCAGCTTTCCCGTCTTTTCTTAGCTGCGGTTCTACTTGGTAATCCTTGCACCCTCGGCTGCTGGGAGGGCAGCTGTATTTTGCCATTCCTGCTGTGGGGCAGTGTGGCCCTCGGAGCTCACAGGGCTCAGGAGCTTCAGGAGAAGGGACCAGCTTTACAAAATGGCACCCAATGAGTTTGGATTGTATATAAATATATTTTTAACCCCCAACTCCTTGAAGGTGAGGAGCAAAAATCTGAGCACCCCATGTCTGTGGATAAACGTCCTAATAACAGTCATTGGGGGAGGGGGAACCTTCCTCTGCAGCAAGGGCCATCAGTCGGTTCCTCATGACTGCAGCAGTGTCGTGGGCCACCATGCGAGGGCCATTCCTCCACAACCTGCGCAGACAGGGCCTCTGCATGAACTTGTTATTTCCCTTAAAGCTCAGCCAGCGGTGCTTGTTCTGGGAGTTACGATGGAACAGTGAAGTAAAGCGCAGGATCTTCATTCTTCCACTAGGCAGGAACACCTCTCGCTTGCCAAGATGCAGACACACGCGTACCACGCCGAATGTTCTCTCCTGACTCTTGGATTTGACAGCAGAAGCAACTGATCTGAAATCTGCAATTGGCCCACTGTGTCTTCCTGGGCCCCCTGCAGAGCACCGCAGCAGGGCTTCACCTGGCTCCTAGATATATATTGTGAAGGGCAGAGAGCCCAAATGGTCAGATCAGCCTTGCCCAAAACTAACTAGCTTTGAGTATAACTGTTTTTTTTTTTTTTGTTTTTTGTTTTTTGTTTTTTGTTTTTTTTTTGGTGTGTGTGTGTGTGTGTGTGGTGCTGGGCATGGAGTCCAGGGCCTTGTTCATGCTACACAAGAGCTCTACCACCCAGCCGCATGTCCAGCTCCGAACAGAACCTGTGACTACTTCTTGGGTGTGTCCCCTCCCTGGCCCTTTCCCTCTGAACTTGAGTCTTCAGAGCCATTCATTTCTTCACTAGACTTATTTTGGTACCGGGGATTGAACTCAGGGTTACTTAACCTCTGAGCCACATCCCCAGCGCTTTTTCTATTTTGAGACAGGGTCTGGCTAAATTGCTTAGGGCCTTAGTAAGTTGCTGAGATTGGCTTCGAACTTGAAATCTTCCTGCCTCAGCCTCCAGAGTCACTGGGATTATAAGGCATGCACCACCACGCCTGGCTGACCCAGAGGAATTTACAGCTGGAATATCAGATGGCAGAGACAAAGCCCTGCTTGGGTCTCCTTAGCTGCTGGTTCTCCTGGCACGCTGCCTCTGGTATGTGCTGGGAGGTGTGAACTTGGAGGACAGTGGAATTTTGTTATATTTAGCAACCAGCAGGATGAGCGTTGAATGTCTCTTCACAGGTTGTCTCTGAGTAACCTCCTAGTACTGGCTTTCTGCTCCCCTTCACACACGTTCACTTTCTTAATTATGACACCCTCTCCTTATAAGGAGCTGAGTCACACTTATTGCCAATAGCAAGTGATTCTCCAGGAAGGTTCCAGAACTCGGTGGGAAGTTCTTTGTGTCATTTTTGGTGCCTTCCTTCACCTTCCCTCTTGAACCCACCCTACTCTTCTGACCTTTGTTTTCCATTCAACCTGGTTACTTTCTCCAGCTGCTCTTCCCTCCTGGTGGGTCACCTTCTTGCCAGGAAGAATGGACCTTTAAGGACATCTTTTTATGATCTCACCAGTACGGCAGCACACTCCTCAGGAGAGAAGTCGCATGCCATGACTCCACAGAAAGCTAAATGAGCAACTTCTTATTTAGGTCACTCAGGAGATGGCTGGGCGTGGGGGTGGGGAGGTTTCCGGCGCTCGGGTCATCAGGTCTGTGAAGAGAAACTCCTCACACCCTGCAATAAAGAGACTTTGTGCCCTCGCCTTACTGAAGACTCCTCTTGGGGGGGCACAGAAAGGGCTAAAAACAGAACCCGAGGTCACTGTGCAGTGCAGACAGGAGCAGGGGTGGATAATCCGGCCAGCACTGCACTAGGATTCTCAGCCTTGTGAGAGAACTCTGACATGGTGGCCACATCTGGGAAATGGCATAATAAAGGGCCATTGTGTCACTGCTTGTGGCACAAATAGAGAACAGTCACCTCCTCGGGAAAGCAGGGCTAACGGCTGACAGACTGTGTGGTTACACACATCATTAAATCAGAACCTACTGCTTATTTTTAAAAAAACTAAACTAGCAATTGCTCATTTCTGATTGCTAACAATGTGCATTTCTGCATTTCCCCCAGATTCTTCCTAGGCCTCCTAGCTCTGTGGGCTTCTGCAGGGGTCTTCTAAGAATGAGGGAGGTCCTGGAGACTGGAGCTGCCATCAGGCCAAGATGCAAGGCTGAAGTGTGACAGTGTACTGCCTGTTCTTGGTGAAGCAAGGCCACTCATTCAAAAGGCGGTGACCCTGGGCTGGATGTAAAGGCTTCTCCACATACAGTGGCCCTCTGTGTCAAACCCACAGATGCTGAAGCCCCTCACAGAACATGGCGTAGTCTTCGCATAAGCCACACGCATCTCCTCTACCCTTGAAATCTTTCTCAATGACCTGTAATACCTAACACAATGCAAATGCTACATAAATAATCGTTATACTCTATCGTTTGCGGAAAAATAACAAGGAAGAAGAGTCTGTGCATCTTTATACAGACCGGTACTTTTCTCCTCATACATTTTAATCTGTGATTGGTTGAACCCGTGGATGCGGAGGGGCCAACTGTCCTGTGGTGTGAGCAGCCTCAAAGGGAGGCAGAGATGTTTGCAGGAGGCTCAGTTCCATCCAGCTCAGACTCCAGGGTGCTCCAGCACTCTGTCCCACAGGATGGTGGCCCAACAGGGTCACAAGCCCCGGCATCTGAGCTGCACCACCCCAGCCAGACGCTACCTTCCTGGGGACAGGCAAGGGAGGCGCCTCGGGTAAGTGGGTTAAGTTCTATTCCAGGGCTGCTGGCTGTGTAGACAGCGTGCAGCTGCACAAAGGCAGAAGGCAGAAACGGGCCGGGAAGGGAAGCTGGGAGTTTCGTGGCTCTTGACAAGATCCTTCTCTAAGGATGGAGGAGGTGAGAGGAAGTAACATGGAACAGAATGACCAGCACTCGATAGCGACAGGTTTCTAGTTGGTCTCGAGCTGATACAAAAATGACTACGCCTCTGGCTTACAAAGTAATTTCTTTTCAAAATCTGGGTTCAAGTGTCAGCTCCTCTGAAATTCCAAGGTAATGACCCAAAGAGCCCATCAGCCCTGGCTGTGGGAAGACTGCTTACCAGGCAGCTTGCTGTCTAGGAGAGGAGAGAGAGCATTTTCTGGTCCTAAGATCTGCTTAGAGAGTGACCAGGAGGAAGAGTGGGAAGACTGGGTCAGCAACATGCACTGATGCAACGCGCAGATCGAGCGCCTCCCACTGGAGAACTCCTGGCTAGGGGACACCTCGAGTGTGTCCTAGACAAGGACGAGAGCCTCACCCTGCAGGCGAGGGCACCTGGGAGAGGCGCTGCTCTCCTGCTCAGCACCACTGCGCTGTCATGGAGTGAACTGTATTTACCTCCAATCCATGTGAAATCCTGAGCCCAGCGCATCAGACTGTGGCTGGATTTGGAGACAGGACTTTAAAGGGGGGAATGAAGGTTACTCGAAGTCCTCAGGTGGGTCCTCATCCAGCATAACCGATGCCCTCTTGAGAAAGGGGATCGGCACATAGGAAGACAACGTGGAGTCACCCGGAAATGTGGCCATCCATCGGCAGGCGAGGAGAAGAGGCCCCAGAGGAAACCCACCCTTCCACACCCTGACCTCAGGCTTCCAGCTTCAGGAACTGGGAGGAGACAGATTTCTCTGGTCTAATCCACGCAGCCTGTGGCACTGAGTTACAGCAGCCCTGACCAATCAAGTACAATGTGATTTCCTGCAGAACTTTAAAGTACTTTTATATTTACCAGGTTTTACTTAGAGGCCAGATTATTTAAAGGAAAAATATTCAGGAACAAACGTGCTTAGCATTTTTTTTTTAATTATTAAAGCAACACCCACCCTCCTTTTTCTGACTTCTGACGCTGTTTTTGTTGTCTGTTTGTTTTTAAATACAGGGTGCTTAACCACCGAGCCATATCCCTAGTCTTTTCTTTATTTATTTTAAGAGAAGGAGAAAGAAACAAAGATAATCAATTTTATTTATCTTTTTTCATCTGGCCTTCATTTCTCCAACATTCAGTTGTATATGTGGTGCTGGGGTTTGAACCCGGTTCCTTGTGCACGCCAGGCAAGTGCTTTAATCACTGAACCACTGCTCCAGCCCCTAGTCTTTTATTTTTTTTTGAGGCAGGGACTAAGTTGCTTAGGCCTCCCTAAATTGCTAAGGCTGCCCTTGAACTTGTGATCCTCCTGCCTCAGCCTCCTGAGTTGCTGGGATTACAGGAAAGTATCACCGTACTTGGCTATTTTGGTAATTTTGATACAAATTTGAATTGACAGAACAACACACAGTCTCAGTTTCCCCATCATAATATTTACCATAATATTCACTGTAAGGTAGAATGAATACCAAAGCAAAAGAAGAGTAGTTACAATCCAGGCACCATAAAGGAATATGAATTCCCTTTTCCCAAACAAGAGGCACTTGGTGAACCTTAAACTAGTGCTCGGCATAATTTCCCCTCAGGTCTTCCTTAATTTCTGCTAGCAAACACGCCTCCAAGTGTACCTACCTCCACCACTCCATGGTGGATGGATGTGTACTGCTTCTTCTTCAGCATCACCAAGGTGATGACAATCACTGTTGCTATGACAACGCCGCCCACCATGAGTCCAATGATTGCACCTTTGTTTGAACCCACATCTTCTGCAAAGAACACCTTGAAAACAAAACAAGAAATAGGATTGCAATTATGGAAAGTTCTTGTATATCCTCTGCCCTACATGACTCTTACTTAAATTCTAGGCCTGAGTTGGTCAATCACTAAGAATGACAATCCTAGTTTACAGAGCAATGAAATCTATAGCTTCCCCCGGTGTAGGAAATCTACTTCCCCCAATGTGTCGAAAAGAGATGCCTGCAGGGACCTGGAGCCCTGTGGAGGTGAACCCCTCCTTGGTAAGCAATTGGATGCAACTCTAGGGCCTCTCACAACCATGAAGGCACAGACCGTGATCAGGAGGGGAGCTCAGCACTCTCCTAGTCACAGTGGGTTCAAACTGGGAGACTGGCTGTGTGACTCTGAGTGACCCTGCCTTAGGTACTTTTCAAACTCACAGACATCCTCATTTCTTTGGAGGAACATGTCCAATATTTAGCAATACACCATATGAAACAGACCAGTAAAACTGAAGAAAAAAGACATTTCATTACCTACTTCCAGTCACACTAATTCAGCAAGATTCTAATAAGCGTTGAGAAGCATAATTTGTGTAAAAAGCGTAATGTGATTTCAAAGGGAAGAAGTAGCAGCCAAAGAGAATCTTAATAGTCACACACAGCTCGCATTTTCTGTGTTGTCTACAGAAGCCAAGATGTAAAATGTTGCTTTACCCTTGCTGTTTATTTGGATTAAATAAAAAGAATCTGGAGAACACTGTAAAGAAGAAATCTATTTAGCATGATAAATTTATTCCTTCACATTCTCTACAAGGCAAGGCATTATTTTTCTGTTACCCATTTAACTAGAAAAATAGAAGTGTACTGCCACCTTCATCATCTTGTTACACAGGAGATGATCTTATGCCAGATCCCAAAAAGAAAAACTATTGCTAAACATCTACCACATTTGTTATGGAAGTGAGCGAAAACAGCTGCCGAGATAATTCTTCCAATAAAGCCTCCAGACAGTCAAGTGACAGAGTTTCATTGCTAAAACTATCATGGAAACAATCTAAAACAGCCATACAAACCACATCAGATAAAGCAGGTTTCTAGAAGGACGTTACACATGGTGTATCTCCAACAGAATTAGAGTTGTTCATAATCAGTCCTTTCCTAAACAGATATGCTAGCTCAATATATTTATAAAAGGAAGTCATTAATTAGTTAATGATACTAGCTTGAGGTAATCAGGAATAAATGTGAGTCTGGACATACCCCTGTGTCTTTAAGAAAATACTGTAATTTTGTAATATTCATTGCACTAATTATAGTACATTATCTTATCAACTAGTTCAGTAGAGGGAGCTGATTTCCCTAATTGCTGCTGCCACCATTAGTCACTGTCGCATTACAGGAGTTAGTGTAATTACGGAGAAGGGCTTATACGACACAGGCTCCAGAAAACTCGAATCTGCACATCCATCTTCAGCTTTCTGTCCCACCAGCCCCCAATTCTTCAGCGGTTCCCCGGTTTTGTTGTTTTTAACTCTTCAGCATCAGCCACTTCAGATAAAGAGTGCCTCTGATTTCCCAATAACTGATAGGAGAGGAACTTGCCCGTGAGAAGCAGGCGTCAAAGGGTAAACGTGTTTTGAAAACAGCGATCATGAGAGTGAAGATGCAAATCTGAATCCCAAATCAGTTCTGGATCTGCTTCAGTGATTTGGAGGGAAAAGAGGCGTAAACAACACTAGGGTTTCTTTTGGAGATTAGTACTAGGATTTGTAAACTTTATGGATATTGGAAAGGGATCTGGCACCTGAAAAGGAAGACATGCACACAAGGAACAAAAAAAGCAACGGAAAGTGCTTCAAGTGTTACGACCATGAGTATTTTGCTACCATTTTTTGCTTAACAGCGAACGTGTGATAAAAAGTGTCTTTTTATGACTTTAATCAACTCACCATACTTATTGCTAACACAGGAGGAGCCTTAACATAATCCAGGATATGTTATCTGAATTTCTAAGCTTTTTCTAAAGATTTTATATAACTACTTATCTGTCTGTCTACAAAGGAGATGCTTGCTTATTTTATTTATTCCCATTCTAACATTAGGAAGCAAAAAATTGATTTTGTCTGAAAAGGAAGCTGCTGTCCAAACCTTTTCACGAATAACACTACTGGGAAGATTGGGGCTGTGCTCATCTCCCACCTCCACCCACCCCTGCAAGGCTGCCACATCTTCCCCAGCACAGAATTGAAGTGGTGGGAGGTGGCGGAGGGAACAGGAGGGAACAGGAGGGAGGGGAGGACAGACAGCTGCAGATAGAAACTTAGCAAACTGTCCTGCAGTGCTTGGGCTCGTTTATGTGAGACTCAGATCCTTCAAAAAAAATCTACAACAGGTTGAGAATTCTCTATCCAAAATCTCTGGGACCAGAAGTGTTTCAGTTTCTGGATTTTGGAATATTTGCATGTACATAATGAGATATCTTGGGTATGGAACCTAATTCTAAACCCAAAGTACATTTATGTTTCATATACACCTTATACACATAACCTGAGGGCAATTTTATATAATATTTTAATAATCTAGAGCATGAAACAAAATTTTATGGTGTAAAATTTTGCACTTGGGACCTTAAGTCAGTGCTCAAAAGTATTGGGTTTTAGAGCATTCTGGATTTTCAGATGAGAGATGCTCAACTTGTATCAATCTATTTCCCTTGCAAACAATGTGCCAGTTAATTAATTAATGTGGCTGTAAAACTGAAATTAATTCCACTTTAAGTCCTGCATGGAAGAGCTATAAACACAGCCTCCTTTTCTTCATGTTTTCATGAGGATCCTATAGGAAAGCATTTAAAAATTTTTTTTTGGTACTGGGGATTGAACCCAAGAGCACTTAACCACTGAGCCATATCCCCAGTCCTAATTATTTTTTATTTTGAGACAGGGTCTCAGTAAGTTATTAGGGCCTTGTTAAGTTGTGGAGGCTGGCTTTGAGCTTGTGATCCTCCTGCCTCAGCCTCCTCAGCCATTGGTATAGGCAAGCATTTCACTGTTGTTTTCATCTATTACTTAATTTGATTCCCGGCACAGGAGGGGCAAGACTTACTAGGTCCTTTGGGAAGACAGACAATAGTGGGAAGCAGTGAATTATTTTGCGTACCAGTTTTTGGTGACGAACTTCAAATCCTGAGTCGTGTCGGAACTCTGCGTCCATCTTCACTTCGGAGATCTCTTCTGTCTTGATATTTGTCAGCCCGGAACCTGTGTTATGCCATGGTGAAAACACGCAGGACAAACAGTGAGTTTTGTCTGTAAGCAGTAACGGATGGGACAAAGGCTACCAGAAACTTCTTCCTAGCACTGAGGTTAGAGGGAAGTAATTAAGGACTTCCTTCAAGGAAAATGACATCCTGAATTTAAATCGTTAATCACTGCCTATTTTAAACAAGAAGAAAATTAAAGATTGAGGAAATCTGAACTTCTAAAACATGCAATAATTTAAAAAGGATGCTGGTGGCGGGAAGAGGACAAAGGTAAATGTCTGGTAGGGAGGCTGGCAAGCACTTGTTCCTAGAAAACGTTACTTGAGGGGCTTATTGTTTGGCTATTATGGGCCTTTTTCTCTGTGCTGTCTTTACTTCAGAAAAAAATAACACAAGGCTTTAAAGATGAGTGTTAATTACCTGGGAGAACAGAAGCACTACTTTGAGGCTTTGTTCTAATTACAAATAAATTATGTTCTCATATCTATGCAGTGAAGCATTGTAAAATGATATAATTTATTTAGTTGTGCATTCAAGTTATATATATATACAGTACATAATTGGTTCTTCTACTGAGTATAGAGCTGCAGTACATAATTTTTAAAAAGCTTCTTTGGGACTAACAGAATATAAGCTACTAACTTTTCCTTCTCTCTATGATTCTTTTTTTTTTTTTTTAAAGAGAGAGGGACAGCGAGAGAGACAGAGAAAGAGAGAAACAACTTTATTTAGTTTTTCACATGGCCTTCGTTGCTCCAACACTTAGTTGTGTATGTGGTGCTGGGGTTTGAACCCGGGTCCTCGTGCTTGCCAGGCAAGCGCTGAAACCGCTGAGCCACCGCTCCAGCCCCTCTCTATGATTCTTAAACCAACTGCTATAATGAATTTCATTATTCAAATAATGATACGAGGGTTACAAACAAAATGCAAAGGTATTTTAGAAACAAAAATGAAAGCCCAAAGGATCAATGTCACTTTCCAAGTTGGAACATTTAAATATCGAAAGTTAGAATTTGGGGATGAAAAGAGGTTTTAAAATATCTTCCTTTATGATGTTTCTCAACTCCTGCTCGGAACACAGGAATATATCAGATAGTTCTGCTTACTAGAAGGGCCTTTCTTACGCTAAGACGACATCATTTCCCTCTGGCCTGCAGCCTGGGTCAACACACAGCCAGCGGGTCCCAGGACAGCCTTGCTCAGGCGGGTCGGATTCCAAGGAGCAGCAGCAAGCTAGCTGATTCTTCCCTTTCTCGGCTACACTGAGTTCCTTCAGCTCCCGTGGGAACTGATTTCTTGCTCCTTGTCTGATCACTCTTCCAATCTTGTCTACAAGGGGCTGTGCCACGTGTCACAGATATGCCAACACTGAAAAGCACCATGCCTATAGCATTAACTGTGTCTACAGAGAGAAGGGTGGTGTAATTTGACAAAGCTTAGGGAACCCGTGCAGGGTGTGACGTACATCTGTTTCCTTGTTTAACTGCTTAAAACGTAGCCGTTTAACGACCTATCCAAACTCAGTCCCGCCATCAAAGTCAATCTACACATGGCGTGTAGATGGTGACACTACTTTCCCTCCTTTCTGTTTTACAGAGGTCTTTCCCTATCCCTACCCTTCTCCTCCTCTCCAGAATTCCACTAAGACCATGGGCAGTGGTTCTAGTTCACCTTCAGGTTCTTACACTGGGGTTTGTCCGGGTCAACAGGAGTTTAATCTGGCTAGGGAGATGCAGGGGATTTAAAAGACTTTCACAAATATGTTGATATTGCTCCTTTTAAGAGGCGGAACTTAATTCCCTCACCCTGGGCTGGACATATTGATTTGTTTCTACTTGAACAGAATATGGCAGAAGTGGCAGTGTATGACTTCAGAGACCCAAGTCATGAAAAGCACTGACGCTTCCTTCTTGGATCACTTAGTGTGGGAGAAGCCAGGTGCCATGTGGTAAGGACGCCCAAGCAGCCTTAGAGAGTCTTGGGAAGGTAGTGAGCCCTCCACAACAGCGCTGTGAAAGAGCCACCTTGGAAGGAGACCTACCATCCCTGGTCAAGCCTTCAGAAAACCTCAGCTCTGGCAATGTCTTCAGTGTCAGACCCTGAACTGGAACCATGAAGCTAAACCACCTTACAAATCCTGACTGATAAAAACTAAGAAATGACACACTTGCTCTTTTAAGCTGCTAATCTCTGGGAATATTTGTTACGTAGCAACAGATAACTAATACAAGTGGCTAGTGCTTTCCTTTCTCCTCTTGATCAACCTTGGGCCTCAGTTTCCTTTCATGGATAGTTCTTGTTCACGGAAACATGGTGGACACAAGCAAAGCACAACAGTTTCCCTCTCACATGTCTTTAACTCTGGTCCTCTAATCAGACCTTATTCTCCCAGTACCCACCCTGAGAACTGCAGAACTTCCTATTCTTAGTTTAAAGCTATTAGCAATATTTCATAAGTTTCAACTCATTCTGTCCTCTACTCTTCCTGACACTGATTTTTATGGAGGGTGATACTGCGGCTCTTTTCTCATTGGCTGTGTGCTTTTATCTTCCAATAAAGCTCTTTAAAATCTGAGATCCTTCCTTGTATAACAGTGACATCTTTAGAACTCACACATTTTCCATTATCAAGATCTAGTGATATGACAATTAAAATTATACTTCCGCCTTCCAAGAATTTTGTTTTCAGTGGTACTGGGGACTGAAACCCAGGGCCTCACACATGCTGGGCAAGTGCTCTCTCTACTTCTGAGCTACACCCCCAGCCCAATTTCAAGAGTTTTAAGAAAACCCTCTTGAATAGGTCAATTACACACACACACACAAAAAAAAAAAATCTAAAGAATGAGTCTCCACTCAAAATTATTTGAAGTCCATGCTATTTCTGAAGTAATACCAAGAATACTTTTGGTGATCAAAAAAAAAAAATCAAATTTATTTAACAAGCTAGTATGATGCATAAGGAATGTTTGAGGTCATTAGTTGGAGAGATTTTCAGCAAGAAAGAGCTCTTGCTAGCTCATTTTGTGTGTCAGGTATAATCATTGAGTGAAGATTTTCTATATACCAACCAAATCTCACTAACGAAAGGAAAAATCAAGAAGCTTGGCTACAGAGGGAAACTTGAACAATAAGAAGCATGTTCTGCACGGGATGGAATGTGCTGGGTAGTTTTAAATAAATGGCAGGGACCTGGGCCCAAGAGTGCAAGAGGCTTTCTCTCAGCTGTTCCTGGGAGCACTTGTTCTCTATCTAGGCCAGGAGAGGGAAGGGCCTGTGGTGCTCCTGGGGACAGGGAGGGATGCCTGGGGGCAGGACCTGGGTTCCTTCTCCTTGATGGCCATGGAGAAGGACCACACAACAAAGCAAGGGGTATATCTTTCCACCCCACGTGAAGAGCCTGCTGATGTACTTTTCTGATTACTTGTCCTTCAGAGTCTCTTTTTCACTGGTAATAAGCCAGGAGGAGTAGCAGCTGGCCCAGGAATCACCACTGTTATAACTACGGCTCCTATATGACTCTTTCAGCTAGAAGTCACAGTCTTCTGGTTTGTCACATATGAAAATCAAGGAGAAGCCATATTCCTCATCATGATTATGATGCACCAGTGGAAGAAAACCAAAACCCAAACCAGAAAAACCCTTTCCTTGCTTGTTGCTGAGTGACAGCAGTGATTACTCAGAAACAGTGACAGAGGACCGGGCATTTCCAGAGTGCTTCTCATTGTCACAAAATGCTTCCCTGAGCTTATACTGGTCTTTGAAGAAATAAGGAAGGGAGAGAGAAATAAAGCTTTAGGATTAACAAATGATCACAGGGCAAACGAAGTCAAGGGAGGAGAAAAAGGTGCTTTAGTAGGGTCCGGCAAGTGTCAAGAGTGGAAGGGAAGAAAACTGAGCACAGGGCTCAGGGAAGACAAGGTGTGCTTTCCAGGATGGCTCATAGGCAGCTTGGTACTTCTCTGCCTTCCAGATTCCATCTCATCTTTCTAAATATGGAACGTGTGTTCTATCATTCTTCAAGTTCCTGAGGGCAGGGACCTTGTGATTTAAATTTCTTTCTAATCCCCACAGAATGCAATGCATTGATCCTTGTGAAATATCCAAGTACAATAACACCGTTATTGGTACAATAAAAATTTTCGATGGCTTTCTCCCACTTAAATGATATCATTAGCTGGTCTCTAAAAGCATATTGTTTGCCAGCGTATGGAAATATCCTTTTCATGTCAGACTTTTAAAAAACTGGTTGCTAAAAAAAACAAAACAAAACAAAAAAAAACTGGCTGCTGTGTCACCCCGTTATTTCAACAGGAACGATAAGTACAGCTGATCAGAAACAAAATACAACTCAGAAATTTAATAAAATCAGATGAGTGAGTGCTTCTCCACATCTGGTGTTCGTAGATAGAAAATGCGTCTTCTTTTAGAAATAAAAGGAGAAGCTCCACAAAGAACGGTCGCAAGGCAGAGGACCCACCTGAGCAGGCTTTGCTGCAGTTAGACCTGAACTGGCCTCCACCTGGGCCCCACCAACTGGCTGGGCAGAATGGGAATGTCAACTGCTGACTCCTTGACATTCACTTATGTGACACTGGCAATAAGGAGGACATTAGGAGAGGCGAAACTGTCTCTGACTTATGATAATTTAAGTTCCCTTAAAAGCCCTTCAGACAAGAGGTTCATGAAATCAATGAGATCAGCTGTCAAGTTGTGTGACTCCACTGTCTCTGCTGCCACTGTGCATCGCAGCATGAGAGCGGGAAGACGCCACAAGACACGCTCTCAAGTCTTCCTCCGTGACTGCGCTGGAGGCAGTGGTGGCTCAGGTCTGTATTGGCAGCGAGACAGGCAGGGTCTGCTTCTGGTCCTGCTGCTATCTGAACAGGGAGCAAAGGTTGACCTCTGTGTGCTGATGTATTTCTTTTTTAATTTTAATTTTTTTGGTACTGGGACTGAACCAAGGGGTGCTTTACTACTGAGCTACATTCCCAGTTTTTAATTTTTTTTTTTTTAAATTTTGAGACAGGGTCTCAATAAGTTGCCAGGCCCAGCCACATCCTGATGTCTTCAATGCCGGTTAATCTCCTTGATTATTGTACGGGACTTAATGATGATAAAGAAGAAAATAAATATGGGAAAATTAGTGCGTTGGCAGTAGTATTTCCCCGGAACATATAGAGTTTTCAATTTAATAACTTCCCCCTTTTTCTGATTCTTTGAACACACTGGGTACTAACCACTGGGCAAGGCTGTGCATGGAGTAGATACCAGCTATGTATGTGTGTTGCTTGTAGTGTAGCATTATTTTTAAAATTAATTTTGAACCATAGGCTAAATAGAGAACAGAAGGTGAAAAGCGCATTTCTGCTTAATGTTTAGGGGGGGCGTAAAAAAAGAAGTGTCCATTTTGTTATTAATGACATTTGTAAGTAATATAAAAATTAAAAAGGGTTTATGTGCAAAATTATGCATATACATCTGTTGTGTTATTTTAGTCACTCATTGGGAGTAAGTATATACAACCCACAAAAGAGAAAAAGTATTTCTAGCTCTGGAGATATACCAATGCTGGTATTTTTAGGAACTCATGCCTACTTTACTAACTAACTAACGTTTGAGCCTGGTTGAGTTAGAAAAGGACCCAACTGGATACCAAAGAGAAAGGAAAGGAAAGCTCACAGCAGGAACCAAGTCACAACCAGACCTTCTGCACCTGCATGGACTTCCATTTTTTGAGGGCAGGTTCTACATAATTCTCTCCGTCAAAATAAAAAAAAATTAAAAAAAAAAAAAAGAAAGAAAGAAAAAGAAAATAATCAAAATTTGGGAAGGGCTTTCTTCTTAGTCTCAAAAGGGAAAGCTCAGAAACAAAAACTAGATCGCTTAAATAGGAACTCGGAAAGTGAAGTGTAAGGAAAAAAATTAAAGGAGATTTTTTAGAAGTTTCTAAGGTCATTTCAAATTCTTTATGGCAACTTCTGAGACTGATCGTGGAGAAAGGGGCCCTGTTCTGCTTCAGCTCAAGTGCAAGATGCTGAGAGGCTCAAGTTAGGCAAGTGAGATACCTGGTCGAGTGGTCAGTCCTCGGTCGGCAGCGGGGCGGGCGTCAACAGGCTCAACTGGGCGCCGGAAGCAAGAGACACAGAAAGCAAAGGAGACAAATGGAGACGGTAAGTTGTGGCTCCTGAACACACAGCAGGAAAAGCATGTGCAATAAACAAGTTACTCAGAAGGAGCGGCTGGAAAAGAACCTCAGTGAGCGAACCCTGGGTACCACTGCGAACGGCTCATGGCCACTGATGCGGCAACCCAGGCTCATCTTCCTCAAAAGCATCACCAGGGGGGCTGGAGCAGTGGCTCAGTGGTCACGGTGCTTGCCTGGCAAGTGCAAGGACGCGGGTTCAAACCCCAGCACCACGAACACACCAAGTGTCAGAGCAATGAAAGTCACATGAAAAACTAAATAAAATTGATTCTCTTTCTCTCTCTGTCCCTCTCTTCCTTCCAGGGGATATGGAAACATCAAAGAGAGGGTAGGGAGGAGTGGGTTCTGAGCTAGTTTAGAGATCGTTTCTTGGCTTTTGATTAGAAATAAAAATAGACTACAGCCAGCCCAGCAGAAAACCTTGAAGATACCTCCTTTTACAACTGTCCAATCTCATCTTCTTTTACACTTAATTAACTACAAAAGCCCTGTTAAATCTCCAGAGGAAATGCAAACAGGAATTTATCAGAAGAGCAGAGTTTCACCATATAATCTGTCATTTAGCAAATCAGATTTGTCCTTCATTTGAGGGCAGAAGAGCTAAACCACAGAGTCTCTTACTCTCCTCTTTTTAAAAGGCTGGTTTCTGCTGGATAGATGGCATTCAGCTGAACTGCGTGAAGTGAGACTATTTCCTTTATAGTTGCTGACATTCACAATTATTCCTTTGTATGTGTTCTGGGTCTGATCCAAAGAAAACACTGTGGAGGCACAATAGTACCCACCATTGCTCACCATCATCTGGCATTTCCAAAGTGCTTCTCATTGTCAGAAAATGCTTCCCTGAGCTCATACTGGTCTTTGAAGAAATAAGAAAGCGGGAGAGAAGCAAAGCTTTAGGATTAACAAGTGATCACAGGGCAAATGAAGCCAGGGGAAGAGAAAAGGGTGCCTTGGTAAGGTCTGGCAAATGTCAAGGCAGGAAGGGAAGAAAAGTGAGCACAGAGCTCGAGGGAAGACAAGGTGTGCTCGCTGGGATGGACCCGGGAGCAGGAATCTCAACTGCAAAGCTTACTGATCCTCATAAATCAAGTCAAAGGGGATCGTAAACCCCAATCAACTGTGAATGTCACATGTTGGCAGGAATGGCGAGGGAAGGAAATAGCGGCAAGCTAAGGATTCAAAATGTGAGAAAATCGTGTTTCTGAGACAACTGAGACATTCGGTTGCATCCAAAGATGTAACTTTTCTCATGCAGAGACTGGAAGCGCAGTGGGAGAGAAAGAACAGTGATGCGTCTAAATCCAGGCCCAGCATTCATCCTGTTCACGATCTGGGTGAGCAACCACTTCCGGGGCAGTTTCTCCATAAGGAAAATAGAAATAACATCTGTATCTTCCAATTGTAGTAATGAACTAATGAATTTTTTCTTTTTGGGGTGCTGGGAGTTAAACCCAGGGCCACTTAACCACTGAGCCATCTCTCCAGCCCTTTTTATTCTTTATTTTGAGACAAGGTCTTGCTAAATTGGCTTAGGGCCTCACTAAGCTGTTCAGGCGGGTCTCAAACTTGCAATCCTCCCATCTCAGCTTCCCAAGTCGCTGGGATTACAGGCGTGCTCCACTTTGCCCAGCTAGGAACACATTGATTTTAAAGTCTGTTTCAGAAACTCCAAAATACTACAAAACTGCACTTCTTAAACTTCCTATTATTACATACTCTGTAATGACTATTGCTCTGTGGATGACAATTCTTTGGCACTTTATTCTTGCCCTAGAATCAGACGG
The DNA here is from genome assembly GCA_004027875.1 of Aplodontia rufa. NCBI lineage: Eukaryota > Metazoa > Chordata > Mammalia > Rodentia > Aplodontiidae > Aplodontia > Aplodontia rufa. Next base: position 4,154 of record PVKS010008911.1, on the reverse strand, counting down.
ACTTCCGTCTGCAATTGGCAAATACATTTCCACGATGAAGTCTAGTTTCCCCGCATTTCACATTTTTACCCCTGTGTTCAAAAACAAGTACAAGTGACTTTATTCCTCCTTATAAAATGGAGTTGACTGAGGATTATTGAACCTTCTGAGAACTGTCTGATGATCAGGGGTAATGAGTTAAGAACACACCAAGCCACACTCAAAGGAGCAAACGAATAACTCAGAGTGGTGGTGATCACCAACATCACTCCATGAGAAAATGTGTATCTGGCCCAGTGGGAAGCAGTTACATTTATGTTTTAACTGTAGGATGAAAGCTGGTGGTCTCTGGGTCCATTGCTCCACCACTTGTATTCTTTGTGATCTTGGACCAATTCTATTTCTTATGAACCTTAGTTTTGTCACGAGTAGACAGGGATTTTCCAGGGCTCAAATGTGCACATCTCTGTGGGAGAAACTTACAAATGATAAAGCATTAGTCCACAATGATTACTTAAGAAAGTAATGGAAAGTATCAACCAGGGTTGCGGCCCACTGGTAGAGCCTGTGATTAGCACAGTTGAAGCCCTGGGTAAAAAAAACTTACTTGTTGAGGAGGTCCTATTCCGGGGTATTTTCCCAAAGGACCTAATACAGCATACTACAGTGAAACAGCCACATGTATGTTTATAGCAGCACAATTCACAATAGTTGAATAATGAAATCAGTCCAGATGTCCCTCACTAGATGAATGGATTCAGAAATTGTGGTGTATCTTTACAATGAAGTTCCACTCCACTATTAGAATGAAATTACAGCATTCATGGGCAAATGGATGGAAACGGAGAACATCATGCTAAGTGGAATCAGCGGGACTCGGAAATTCAAAAGTCATATGTTTTCTCTCATTTGTGGAAGTTAGAGTAAAATAAAGGAAAGGAGGATGGAAGGGTAAGATTACATAAAGAACCATTCAAATACAAATTAATAGTCAAGCTAAAGGAAGTCTGGCAGCAGAGGAAAGAGAAGGGGAGAGGGGAGGAAGAAGAGGGTAAGGGAGGGTATGGGGGTGGGGGGAGGTTAAAAAAAGTGCATTCTGCACCTATCAGAACAAAAGGACCATGGGACGGGAGGAGAGTGGGGAGTGCTTGTGTGGGATACTGGCCAAATTATATTGCTATATTGTGTGCATGTGTGAGCATGTAACAATGAAGCCTATCATTATGTACAACTTTAATGCATCAATTAAAAATGTGGCAAAAAAATAAAAGGGTTGATGGGTCTGATAAAGTAAAATCTGCAACTCAAGACTCTCAGATCCGGGGGCTGGAGCAGTGGCTCCATGGTTACGGCATGTGTGAGTACACGGGTTCAAACCCCAGCACCCACATACACAACTAAGTGTCAGAACAACTAAAGCCATGTGAAAAACTCAATAAAAATTGATTCTCTCTGTATCTCTCCATCTCACTGTCCTTCTCTCTTTAAAAAAAAAAGACTCTCAGATCTTAGGTATTATTGTCTCCCAATATTGCTTTTATTTTTTAATTTTTGGTAGAGCTAGAGTTAATATTGAACTCAGGGCTGTGTGCATGCTACACAAGCACTCCACCACTGAACTATATCCTTAGTCTCTCCCAATACTTTTACAATATGAGCCTGATGCTTACCAACAAGAGTTCTTTATCTAATAAGAATACTGACTTTTGATGTAGTCTAGGCAACGTAATAGCCAAGCCTCAATCAAGGATCCAAGGTCTGAACCAAGAATGACAATGCCCAAGAGCTGCACTGTGTGTGTGTGTGTGTGTGTGTGTGTGTGTTGCCTGCACTTGGGCTCAGATTGTCTCCCAGGGCTGATGCCACAGTGTGTGGTATTAAGAAAAGAGCCGATCTAGTACACATGCAGTTTCTCATTTTAGAAAATGACACTGTGCATTTTCATTTTTCACAAAAATTCTCATTAGAGGTTGAATAATGAGGGTTTCAAATGGTCAAAATGTAACTACTTATGAAAAATGATACAACCAGTACTCTAGCAATAATGTAATTTAATAAGGAAACAACCCAGGTCTTGGATAACCAAATGTTTTAAAATTATTTTCTTCTATGTGAGTAGTAATAATTTTAATATCGATAAAAACTTTATTTCTATATCACACTTAACATTTCTGTTTACATGTGATGGTAATACTAGAAGGTACCTTTTTTTCAAATTGAGAAAACACACTGGGGCGAATTCTCATGTACAAATAGTCTCTACAAAGATTTTCTGCAGTAGTTCTTTCAAAACGGTGCTTGTTCAGTGTGCTTAAGGTAAAAAATTAGATTTAGATTTAGTCTGAAGAGTGCACTGATTATATTTTATAAGGTAACTGTATTACAAACACAAAGCTATCATCAAAGTTTGCTACTTGAAAAAGGAAATCACAGGTAAAATTCTGTTGTGTTCTTGAAAAACTTGTAATTAGTTTAAAACAAAACAAGGCATACTTGTGGTTTTACACTTCTAATCACGTAAAAATGATGAAAAAACACTAAAAAACGTTGTTTTCTACCTAAATTGTTCTGCTAAGAAACACCTGTGAAAGAGTACATCCTTTACGTGTACAAATTTGTTGATAGAGAAAAACCTTAATCTTCAGATCACAGGAAAAAAATGTAGAGCAATGGTGCTCCTGAATTCTGACAGTTGCCCTAAATTTAAGTTGCTAAAAAATTACTTAAATCTTAAGGAAACTCACATTTTATTTATAATGTGGTTCTCTATTTTTGCCTTTAACATTTAATGCAATTTGAATTTTCATGTATGAATAAATAGCCAGTGAAGACTATCTTGGTGCCTGTCAAATTTCCTTTATGTAGCCCCATCAAAACTTCTTTCTTGGCTGGGTGAACTATAATGTCCTCATTTGATCACCTATTTTTCTGGGTGGTGGCAATCTATCCCACTATCTTGTAAACACAGGCTGAATATTGTTCTTTCATTCCAGAAGCAACAAAATACCTCCCAGTGAGAATGTTTTTAAAACATTCCTACCAAAAAAATCAACACTGAAGAACTCTGGTGCCTCAATTTCCTTATTTGAAAAGAAGTCGTTAAAAAATGTGGTATACAGTGTATGTCTTTGTGTATCCACTCTTATTACTATATATATATATATATATATATATATATATATATATATATATATTTTGAGATGGGGTCTTTGCTGTGGTACCCAGGCTGGTCTTTAACTCCTGGGCTCAAAAGATCCTCCTGCCTCAGCCTCCCAAGTAGCTGGGACTACAGGTGAGGATCACTATGCCCAGGTCTACATGTTTAAGAAGAAAATGGTGGTGGGGGGCGGAAATTCATGGAATATCATTGCCACACAATTTCCTGGTAGACAACTGGTTCTTGAATAATACATGTTTTTAAAGGAGTGGTATCTCCAAGGATAATACTCCTTAGACTGTAAATCTGGGTCCCTGGGAAACAACAGGGCTTTTATTAAAAAATGTAAACTATAATTATGTGAGAGAGAGAGAGAAAGAGAGAATCATTTTACTTATTTTTTCATCTGGTCTTTGTTTTTCTGACACTCAGTTGCGTATGTAGTGCTAGGATTTGAACCCAGGTCCTCTCATATGCAAGGCAACCACTGTATCACTAGCCACCGTTCCAGCCCCATTTGTTATTAATTTACAAGTGTAAAGAATGATTCATAACTATTGATGTAATAAAGATATATTATTTTAGTAACATAATAAGAATTCCCAATATTTATTTATTTTATATTATTAGAGCTTTATAATAATACATAATAGTTGGGTTCATCCCAGCAAAATCATACATGCAGGGAAATCAATTTCAGTTCATGATCTTCTCTTTTTCATCCCCCCTAATATTTACTTCTTAATCACAGTAAGTTAAAGTGACAGCATTAGTACCTCATAAAAATCACCACTGAAGAACATACCAAGATTCCCTGTGCGCACAGCACACCCCCCTCCACCAACGTGCACACGCTCACCTCATGTGTGCTTGCTCCCTTCTGGGGACGCTTACCTTCATTTTCTGTATTGGCTGGCACGGAGTCCACCCCAAAAGGATGCCATGGCTGGAGATCGTCCAGGCTGAACTCTCCATTCACGGGAAGAAGCTCCACGGTGGTTTTCGTTTCGGTCAAAGA